>ML974200.1:0-31324 GCA_010015875.1 Fusarium haematococcum
AAATGGGTCCCGCTCACTCGGTGCGAGTGAGCGGAATACGTTGATCCGTGCCGTGTGGCGACACGCATTCGATCGCGGCATGGGCCGTGACACTAACCGACAATGGAAAACAACCCGAATAATAGGCCTTGAGGATAAGACCATGGGAGAGAGGGCATCGTGTTATAACCCCGTCATATAAGAACTCGTCACTGCCCTTACATGTGACCCCAGGTAAGCAACTAATCATAGAAGGAGCAATACCCTGTATCGCTCTAATACGCAGGAGCGACTTTTTAACGTCGCTCCCGCAAAAGAGATGTAGTATATAAAGTCGCTTATTTGCATATTTCTTACTTCTACTTAGCTCTCTAGCTTTTAATATAACTCGATTACTTAAGAATACTTCTTAATATTATTAGACGTGATTCGCCACCCTACGCTCAGTATGTTACGCCCTGTTATAACTGCTAACATAAACCTATTTGGTTATGGTTTACTACGTTGGGAACCTTAACCGTCATATTTATCCCCATCGCTTAGCTCCTCTCACGGCCGCCATATAGCCATCGCGTGCATATCTACACTTATCCCGTTTTTAAGCACTTTATTAAGTCGCAGGGCATTAAATTTTTTAGTATTAGCGGTGATCTTAAGGCTTTAATGGCCTATATGGTAAAAAATCTGGGGCTATTGCCCTCTCGTAAAAGCATTAAGGCAGGGGATATTAAGAAGAGATGTGACGAGATATAAGAGATTATAATTAGCGCTTAGAGAAGCTATATTAAAGCTAGTAATAGGATAGGGGAGCATATAATAGCTACTAATATCCGGGAGACCAAGGATCTTTTTATCGTAGATGCTATTATCGCTAATCCGCCGTCAATGGCTTATATCCATTGCGCTAAGAAGTTAGGTATCCTGCTATATATAGTGTTTACTATGCCTTAGTCGCCCACTAAGAAATTTTCCTATTTATTAGCCTCTATGATATACTATAGTAATATGGATGCTAGCGTCGCTAATTACTTCTCCTTTATGGTCATAGAGCTGCTAATATAGTAAGGGTTTATACTTCCCGGTATATTTCTATATTTATCTGATCTAATTAGTAGTAATATATAGACTCGGCGATCTAATAAATAAGTTTCGCATCTAAATCTTATGTCTTAATTCTATCAGCCCCATGTGGGGATATTAGTTACTCACTAGGCTTTGCGTACCATATAGCTACCTTTGGTCTTAGTCTTTAATCCCGAAGCCATCTAATTAGGGATCTCATATTAATATTACTAGCTTCTTGTTCTTATCCTTAGCTAATTACTATATACCTCTACCGGAGTTAGTTGAATTCTTAGAGAAAGGACTGCCTCCTATCTATATTTGATTTGGATCAATGGTCATTGATAACCCGTAAGCCCTCACGTAATTAATCTTTAATGCCGTTAAGCTTGCCGGCGTCTGGGCTATTATCTCTAGCGGCTAGGGCGGCGTTGGTAGTGGAGATAATGTCCCCGAAATGATCTACCTCGTTGGCGATTGTCCCTATGATTAGCTCTTCTGATGTGTCTCTGCTGTTGTCTATTACGGCGGAGCCGGCACAATAGCCGCGGGCATTGCAGCTGGGCGTCTAACTGTCGTCGTTCTATTCTTTGGTAATTAGCCCTTTTAGGGCTAGATGATTGCGCGAGTAGGAGCTAGTCTAGAACCCATACCCTTTAAGGAAATGATGGCTAAAACCTTGGCAGCTAGCATTATCTTTGCTCTAAAGATCGAAGTTTAATAGGCAGTGCAAGAGATAGTAGAGCGCATAAGTATCGAAGATAGGGCTCGCGGTATAGCCACTGATTTCCAGGAGAGGTTAGAGATAGACCGTCTTCGATGTGATATCTGCTCCGATAGGCTTGCCGTCTAGAGACATAAATCGATAGGAGCCAATCTGAGTGGGTTTGCGGTAGCTTGTCTCGTTGATAAGGGTTTATTAGACCCCCGAGACTTTAAGCTCATAATGCACAAGCATTGGTATATAGATGAAGGTGCCGAGCATCCTATCATTGGCGTCGTAGCTATAGCTTTAAGTTTTATCACTACCTTAAGTACCGCAGCAAGTGGCTTCTCCTAACGATTAAAAAATAGTCCTCAGTGGTCAAGGAGAGTTAGCAAGGCGTTGCCCGCACTAATATCTTCGTCTAATACCAGCAGAAACATAAATCAACTGACGCTAACCAGACACCCTCATAAAAATCAAGGCGTTTTATCCATAGCAAGGGATGCAGACTAAGAATTCCCAATAAACATAGATGGCGACTAAGTGACCATCACCGAGCCAATAAATCCCACTTAGAATAGCATCCTAAAAGATAGCACCCGCCTTATACCTACCGAGATAGAAAACTTCGTATATAAAATGGCCATTAAATCCCTTCTTAATAGCGAAATCCCTACCGCAGAGACTAAATGAGCGCCGATGCTATATGAACAGCGAAAGGCCACTTAGAAAGCCTAAGAATAAGGCTATTACGGCTAGATATTCTATATTATGCGCATTATAGGATAGTTCGTAGCCGACGTAATAAAAGCTAGCCTTAAGGCTCCTATGGCGCTATTTTATAATATGGCTAATGGGTTTCATAACTATCCTTTATATACTAGTAATACTACTAAGGTAAGGCGATGGAATAAGATTATTGGTCTAGGGAGCGGTATATATATGGCGGGAAGGGAGGTTGTATTAGGATTTTAGGATGCCTTTAGTAGAGTTGTGGTTAAGCCTTATCATGGGGCTAAAGCCGAAGCCGGAAAGGGACTTAGGAAGGGTATATAGAATGGGGCGTTGGGGTTAGTATATAACTTGGGTGCTTATAAGTCTTCTATTCCTTTATTCTTAACCTGGAAAAGTAGCTCTGCTATAATATATAACTAGACGCTGACGTAACTAGTAATATTCGGTCTTCTAGGTTATATACTCAAGGGCATCGAAAAAGAGTTCTCTAAGCATTATCTTACTAGCCTAAAGGCTGAAATTCTGTTGATTAGACTGAGACAAGGGATCGAAGACTTTAGGCAGGCGACTCCGGAGGAGAAGGAGCTGGTGGTTGAGTGTTGGTTTGCAGTCGCAATAAGCGAATAGCACCTATCGTCGGTCTAGTGTAGGAAGGGCAATGCTGTCTTTGAATCCACCTTATTAACGACCACTTTAATCGGATTAAAAATCCTTAATCGTGTGCGATGATCAGTTATCGGCGCTTTACGCTGTTTTTATTGGTCTCTAGAGGGTCCTATAGTAAAACGAATAGCGTGTTGTAAAACTGAGAATAGTTAAGATTTGTTATCGCTCGAGTTTTGCATTATTTTACTGGCATGAAAGAAGGACGACTCCTGTGCGAACTATGTGTATGATGAGCTATAGGCTCTAAGATAACTAGGCTGAGAAAAAAAAGACCCAATCCCTCAGTATATCGCATACTAATAAGCAGAATCTCGAGTTTCATCTCGACAAGGGCTGGTTGAGCTTCGAGACGGCTACATCCCAGTTCGCGGGCTAGTAAATAACCCTGTCGCTTAATGTACCGTAGAAACTCGAGAAATTCGGGGGCTTGGCAACGTGGGTTTTTACCCCATTATGCACGTTTATACCCTTAGCGTTCAGCCACGTCCACAATCAGCTCAATCAGAGAAACAGCAGCTGATTTTATCCCCTCCTTATATCCAGAGTAGCCATTGGCTGATTGCGCTTTCAGTGATCACCACTTTGCCAAGCCCCCGAATTTCTCAAGTTTCTACGGTAGTCAAGTAACGTCAACCAACCAAGCAAAGCAAGCCACTCTTACCGAGTAAACCAAGTCAAGCAAGGGGGCCCCGTCAACCAAGTCAAGTAGAGGGTCCAAATTTTACTTTACTTGGTTGATGGACACACTGTCGACGGTGACTTCATTCATCACCTGACGCCGCAGTGAATCGGCATTCGGCCCCACAAAAGTCGGTATCAACGTTGCGCAGGGCTTCCGACAATGACGTAGATGGGGTCCAAACCTTTTTTTTTTTTTCTCTTTCATGACCTTGGCCAAGCAAAGATCGTAGGTCGGACGTCATCCATTCACAACAGTGACATTCCACTCTGAGCTAGGTCACGACCTTTCGTCTCGAGTGAGCCCATTCAAACAGACTCGCTCTCCCATAACCCAAAAGGAAACCGCCCCGGCTGTCGTGTCCCTCCTGTTCGGCGCAACAAACGTCAGTACGTACCGTTGAATCGCCCGGATTTGACGGGATTCGCGGCCCTATCCAAATCGTTGTGCACGTCGGACCCTCGCGGTCTCGATCCGGGCTGTCAAGCTTCTTGCTTTTCTACCTATCAAAGTTAGTTCCTTTTAATACGATATAGTTTGCCACTGCAATGGGCCTTTCGCTCTCCTGCCCCACTCGTTTCCTTTCCTTTCCTAAACAATGGCCCTTGGCTTCCTCGTGCCAAACGCTCTACTAGCAAGCCATCTTTAACTCTTCGCTTCCCACTTCTCCCATCATCTCCAACAGCTCTTGGTTCCCTTCCCAGCCCAACCTGCCGTCGCCGATACCATGCCCGAGGTGCGACGAGGCAGTCTTCAAGTCGTATCTGACTCGGCCGTCTCATCCACTGAAACCTCCGGCGCTGCGAATCCCTCTCGTCCCTCCCAGTCTCACCAACGGTCCACCGACCGCGTGCGCTTCGATGTTCCTATAGAACCTACCCAACAACGGGAGACGGCCGGCTCGGATTTCTCGGAAGCACCCCGAAGAAGCCTCTCGTATGCCCAGCGACCCGTAGCCGACGCCTACTACGACTCCCGAGCCGCAACCCAGACCGAATACAGGCGACGAGCAAACACCCTTCAAGAGTACTACGATGATAACCCACATCTACTACCGCAGTTGCCGTTCACGTGGCACCACGGCTGGAAGCGCTGGAGGCTCTTCATATTTGCCTTTATAGTCTTTGTCGACGCTTCAGCCATTCCTATTGCGCTCTACTATGGCATGTACTACGCCGGCAACGTCGCGGGATGGATCATCTTCGCCGTCGTGACGACCATCTGGGGCGGTCCCACGTATCTCGAATTCGCGATTCGTACACTCCGATTGATCAAGGTGGATAGATTCTATCGGCCACTTGGGACAAACTACCGATGGTGCTTCGACATGCTGACGTGGGCATCCGTCCTCACAATCACTGTTGTCACGGCTCTTTTTATTATCGGAAGTGCTCCTCATAATGTATGGCTGAGAGTTCTGTGCATGCCTGCTCCGGCAATTCTATACTGCCTTGGTGGTGTACTGTTTCTCACATCGTTGTATAATTACATGGCCTGGCGAGCACCGTTCCGGATCAGCTCAACAGCCAAGGGAGAAAAGGTATTTCAACATCTCAATCTCTCAGTAGCTCACGCCATGTTGACTTCATCTCAGGTACTACCAGGTGTATACTACTTCATCGAGGACGTCGTCGCGGTTAATGCTGGCGGTGGCCGGCCCTACCGTGAAGCCTTAGCGGCCCGTTACAAGGCCAGCCCTCGCTTTCGGCGGATGATATACGTGCAATCCTGGTTCTGGTCCATCCCAGCTCTGGTACTCGCCGTACCTCTCACTGTGATCTCGGTCATTCCGCAGGTTCCTGCGACAGGTGCTTACGGCGTCGCCTGGGCAGTTCCCTTTCTATGGGCGACTCTGTGGGGCATCATCACCATCAAGTGGTGCAAGAGAGAAATGGCCAGGGAAAAGAGGGAGTGGGAAGCAGGCATTGACACTGACAACGAACTAAAAAGGGAGGATTCCACGCAGGTATAGATTGGGTGGTTCAATCGCACACTTGACGATGCCAGTCGAGGGGTCAAAGGCTGTCAGACAATTGGCGCCACAGGGATCATTGATGGCACCAGTCAATTTATGAGAATTATCTGAAGAACAAAGGAAATTGAACAGCCATGTGTTCGGGCACAGCTATTTAAGCTCATATCGTTAGGATTATGCGACAGGCCAGATGTGAAACCGGATACACAACCCCAAAGTACGGGCCGCGTTTCATATCCAGTCGCACGAACCTAGTGGTGATATGCGACAATGGCCCATAGCGGCATCCACCCGACCGAACACGGATCAGACCATAGGGCGATCCGAACCGAGTTTGACCGCATAACGCCTGAGAGGATAGCGAGCCCGAGGCTGCTGTTCAAGAACGCACCGTGGAATGCAATTAGGGAGAGAGTGAACGATAAGCTCGTACTACTCCCGTGGAACGGCGGAGTCTAGACGTAGACGGATAGGTTGATGGAGGTGGTCCTCGATGCGATTGATAAACTAGTTCTATGAGCAAAGTTGTTACTATATGCAAAGAGATGGTGGATAATTGATCTTACGAGGCTTTGTAGAATGTATATGTTCTGGAGGAACCTGGTAAGGGCCTGGCGTCGGGCTGGTTAGTGAAGCGAGAACCTAGAAAATCGAGCTAAGGAAGTGGCTAAAGAGTACTATGACGCTATTAGAAGGCAGAAGAAGGCGCACTAGGAAGACTTCCTCGCTGATGGGATTACTATCTGGCAAGCTGCTAAGTACTTGAAACCCGGAGATGAAATGAATGGCGATAAAGTGCCTCTGCTGAGAAGAGCAGACGGGTCGACGACGTAGGATAAGGCCGAATAAGCGGAAGAGCTCCTTAGTGTCTTTTTCTTACTACTACTGGCTAGTATTGAAGACGAAGGCCCCCGACCGCGGCGCAGGGAAGTAGCTATGCCGAACCTGATGATGGAGGAGGTCGAGGAGAAGGTTATGAAAGCCAAAGCGTGGAAAGCCCCCGGATAAGACGGGCTGCCGGCTATGGTGTGGAAGTAGCTGTGGCCGGTGGTGAAGGAGCGGGTGTTGTATCTGTTCCGTATATTACTAGGCGAAGGATAACTATCGTATTAGTGGAGGAGCGCTAAGATTATTCCGCTTAAGAAACCGGATAAGGGAAACTATAGGATTGCAAAGGCATGGAGGCCGATCTCGCTTTTGTCGACGCTGGGCAAGATCCTCGAAGTAGTAGTGGCTGATAGAATTTCGTACGTCGAGAGGTTTGGACTCTTACCCATAAACCATTTTGGGGCGAGAAAACGGCGGTCGGCAGAGTAGGCACTGCTGTTCTTCTAGGAATAGGTCTACAAAGCATGGCGGAACCGCAAAGTGGTCAGTCTGGTTAGCTTCGACGTTAAGGGTGCTTATAATGGGGTGTTTAAGGATAGATTGCTGCAAAGACTTGAAGCAAGAGGTATCCCCAAGGGGCTTGTGAAGTGGATAGATGCGTTTTGCTTGGACCGCATGGCTACCATTACGGTGAACGGCTATACCTCTGGGTTATAGGAGCTGCCGCAGGCGGGCCTCCCGCAAGGCTCACCACTGTCGCTAGTTCTCTTCCTCTTCTTTAATGTAGACCTAGTGTAGAGTAGGATAGACTTAAGGGGAGGCTCGATCGCGTTTGTTGATGATTACTTAGCCTGGGTCACAGGGCCGACGGCGGAGGCGAATAGGGACGGCATATAGACTATTATCGACCGTGCACTGGCGTGGGAGAGGCGCAGCGGAGCGACGTTTGAATGCGATAAGATGGCTATCATCTACTTCATACGCGTCGCTGAATGCACTAGCTATATACTGTTTATGATCAAAGGGGAAGAAGTCAAACCAAAGCAGGAGGCTAAGATCTTAGGAGTGGTTATGGATACGGAGCTTAGGTTTAAGCAATATATAGCCGAGGCCGCTTCTAAAGGTCTCTTGGTAGCTATGTGCCTGAGGATACTTAAGATGCTTCTACCGCACACTGCCAGATAGCTCTTCGTGGCGACCGTTGCGCCGACCATGGACTACGCTTCTGTCGTGTGGTCGCATGCACGCGGAGAAAGAGAACTAACCTGGCTCAATAGGGCACAGAAAACAGGGGCATAGGCGATCATGGGCGCCTTTCGAACGGTATCGACGGTAGTGGCTGAAGCGGAAGCTAGCATTCAGACGGTAGGCGAGCGACATGCTTAGATAGGCTCGAGGTCATATATCAATATCTAAACCCTGCCAAAGACGCACCCGCTCGCAATACTTAGGGTGTCAGCGAGTCGTAGATATATGTCACCGTTGAAGCGACTGGCACTTGCGCACTAAGGGAGCGGTATCGAGCGGATGGAAATGATCTAGGCTTATACGGTGCCACCGTGGCATAGCTGTGTGTCGATGGTATGCGAGGCCGATTATGACGCGGCGATAATAGTAGCTAAAAGCGCCAACGATATTGTCATTGCGACTAGTGCTTCCAACAGAGAGAAGGGCTTGTAGGTATAGGCGGCATCGTAGCATATAGATCGCTGGACCGGATAGATAAGATAGTGGCCAGATACTTGGTCACCCTTGGGTCGCGAGACGACCAGAACCCATACATGGCCGAGCTGGAGGCGATAGCGATGATATTGCGTTGTATGCCCGATGGGTTGTAATACTGAGAACTCACGGTGCTGTTAAGTAGCTAGTTGTCACTGAAAGCGATCGCACGACCATGGCAGCAATCCGGTCAGATCACCATCCGACAGATCTATGAGCACATTGAACAACTGGGAAAGGGAAGCAATAGGGTTAGAATGGCATGGATACTATCCCGAGATGACGACCTCGCTATTGGCCGCAAGGCGAAGAGATAAGCGCAGAAAGCAACTAGAGCAGAATATACGCCGTAATCGCTGCTATACTAGGCCCGCTCTACTCGGACCAGGCTAGTAGCAGCGCAGCTGCACCAGCAAAGAAGACTACCCGATAGAGTGGGCGGCTACTCTAAGCGGGTCGACCGAGCCCTACCGGGCAAGCATATGAAAGCGCTTTATGATAACCTAAAAAGACGAGAAGCCGATGTGTTCTCGCAACTTCGTATAGGAATGGCAAGGATTAATAGTTACCTGAGCAAGATAGGAGCGGCAGAGTTAGACGTATGTGAGTGCGGACGCGCACTAGAGACGATAGAGCACTTCCTTTTCCGATGCTCGAGATGGGATACTGAACGTGAAGTCATGCGATAAGCGGGACAAAGTATATTGGGAATCCTTTCCTTCTTTCTGGGTGGAAAATCAGCGTCGGACGGGCCTAAATGGGCACCTAACCTAGAGGCGGTGCGAGCGACGGTTAAGTTTGTAATGGCGACGGGAAGACCGAGGTGAAAAAGGGAAACAGAATATACTAAACACCAATACTATAGCTGACTACTAACATTAAATAGCCTCATGTTGACAGACCATGCTTCAGCTGCTGGGGATAGGATGCTGAACACTTGGAGAAATCGGCCTTCGAGCAGGTCTATCAAGCAGAGTCAAGCAAGCGGGGCTGGAAAAGAGACGAGCTGGAAGGAAAAGTGGGGCTCTTTGGGTGGTCTGGAGGAATAGCGGAGAAGCGAAGATAGTTTAGCGTAGCCACTCCGTTCTCCCGGGCGTAATAAAAATACTACTACCGTGTGTCCGGCTTCACACCCAGCTCAACGCATCAAGAACCTCAATCCTAACAACAAGCTTACATTACGATGTCCGAACGCATGGCTGGTCGATTCTTTTGCCTTTGAGTAATTCTCATCAATTGGCTGCTGTCATCAACGACGCCTGTAACCCCGGCAGATCAGGGGGCCCGGAGCAAGTCGTGTCGGGAGCACGTCAGTCCTGGTCGGCCATTGGCTGCGGCTCCGCCTCTGCAAGCCCCTCCCCCTCTCGTGCGTTACAGGGGTCCCCATCGGCTCAGTGGGGGGTTATACCCGACGCTTGGGTTGCACCTGTTGGTCGTCGAGAGTATTGCCTACGAAGATCTCTTCCCATTATCAGCAATAGTGATATCAAACAAACCCTGGGATCAAGAAGCAAGCGTTGCGCCCCTCGATGCCCATCTGGAGGTTGATTCTTCAGCGGTCAGAAGGAGGGCAAGGAAGCAGAATGGGCCGTTCTAGACACCATCGTCTGTTGCTACACCTCGCTGTTATCTTCAAGCCACCAACAGGGTCTGCAGACGATAACGCGACGCAAACGAGGTGGCAGCCAATGGGCCTCGTCGGTGGCATTTCCGCCCTCTTCCGCACAGCCCTCATGGCTTGCACAGAACTGTGTGATTACTGTACTCTGGTGTGGTTGTGGTGTGCCAACTCTAGGCTCCCTGTCCAATCTTTCCCGAAGGTTTTCGGCGCCCCTCGCAGCCGTCCAACGAGACGGCTAAGCTGACTTGATGCCCTTCTTCCCTTCGTATCACGACATGCTCAAGCTCAATTGTGAGTCGTCTATCTCGCAGTTCTTGCCACGTTGATAACAGCCCTGTCAGTGGCCTCGCCAGTAAAAAGTAAATGAGGGCATGGATAGCCCATCCCTTGCTGTGGCCGGATTTAAAACTCATGAATTATTCTGCAACCAGAAACACGCTCGGGCCCACAATCCTTTCTAGGCCCGTAGTTATTACCTCCCTTCAGCCGACGACGCAAGTGCCGCACTGGCTGCATCCATCTTCACATGCCGGCCCAAATTATGCCCCGAAGCAGTTTTGGCTCATGAAACAAGCGACATGTCACATTCGACGTCTCTGCAGTACCTGCTCCAAGGTTGCCAAGTCCTTTTCGAGCTTCTCGCGTCTTGCAGTCAGTATTCCAATCTCGTTCTCCTGTCTCAAAATGGCCTCCCTCGCGGCATCCAGCACTTCGCCTCTGCTGAGGCACTGGCCTGGATTCACCCCGCTGTGGTGGGACGACTTCGCTACAGGCAGCACGGCTAGTAGAGCCTCGAACTGTGCCTTGAGTCGACTGCGATACTGCTTCTCGACCATGTTGTGGCCTTCCCGGGCCCTGGCCTCCATTGACGGACCGACTGGTCTGCGGTGGCGAGCTGGTCTCTTTGGCTTCTTGGAAGCCGTCCTGAGCGAGACATCTGGACGAGCGGGGCGTCTGGAGCCCTCACGTGCTGGGCGTTCTGGGGTATCGTTGTCCGTCGGCAGAGGGCTGCTATCCAAGAGAGGATGCTCCGCGTCGGCGCTGCAGCCGGGGTTACTCGAATACTCTTCTAGGCCAGTCGTAGAGAGTGAGGGATCGGCTAACAGGATATCAGACAGCCCATAGGCCAAGACAGCATCTTGGGCGAAGTATTCAGATGCTGATGATTCATCCGCATCCCAGGTTCCCGCGGAAAGTGGCTCTGCGTCGAAAATCTGTGTGAGCACCTGCTGTATGTAGTATCTGAGGCGCAATCGAGGGATTACCTTGCTCCCATGGCGGTGACTCAAATGCCATCTGCAGTGGCCGATGTCAGCAGGTTTCAAGGGTAGGTGCGGCAGCAGCAGCAACAGAGGATGTCGAGATGGGACGGCTGACATTCTTCCAGGGGACAAGACCGGGGGGGCTTGTGCAGTGGCTTGTCTTGGAAACACGCCAAAGGCGGCTCACCTGTAGTCGGTTCTGTTCCCAGCAGATCCCAAAGTTGTTGTCGATATCGAGGAAAATTGTCCTGGATTTCAAGGGCGGTGATGATGTATGGAGTGAATCCATTCCGGGGGTATCCACAAGTGAAAAGAAGGAATTGACTTCTTACAACGCTTGGACGTGCCAGGAATCTCGCCATATGGGCCCGCAACGTTATATCTGCCGGGGCCACCGGTGAATGGCGCGGCAGTGAGAAAGATCGAGATGCTGATCAAGCCGTCTCGATATCGGTTCATGCGGCTTGGTCTAGGCCGATCGATCCCGTTACAAACTCCTTCGATCGTTCCACCAAGCATTTAGGGGTCACCCCACCCCCTCCAGAGAGCCAGGGAGGCTAGGGGTCCTTTGGCCGTTGTGTGGACGGCCGGGGCCGGCCCCGACGATCCCCGTTGCCAGCCAGCCAGTCAGTCAGGGCTAGAATCATCCTTCCAGCTGTCTGTAAGCTCCCCCAAGTCGACACATGCGGCACACGGGAAGCCGTCATTGGGGGGAGGGGAATTGAACGGAATTCCGGGCGTCCAACGGCCAACCCTGGGCATGATGGTGCACGACGGCCAGCAGCCTGGTTTGGGATAGTCGCGCGTCTTTGACAGGCATAGCACGTGGGAGGTCACAAATGAGAACCCTATGGGGCGCAAAAGTTCCCGAGGGCTAATTTCCATGGCAGACGGAGGGTGGCGCAACGACCACAATCAAACATTTGGCGACACCCAAGCGAGATGGAGATACCAGACAGTTCTCAGCCGCACCAGAGAAGAGCTCATCGTTGCGGGGGCCAACCTGGAGAGCACCTCGGACCAATCAAAGGGATGTGATTACTAGTCGGGGTTCAAAACCCCAGGTCCAGACCCTGTGAGGCAGGGATGCGACGTGGTTCGATTCACCACCGGAACAATCATCGTGTGTAGGAGTGCATTAGCACGCTTACCTCGCACCCTGTAATCCCAAGCCTCACAAGGTGATGGACCTTCGCAAGCTTAACTACTGACCAACAGGCCAACCAGCGAGCTGAGATTGTGCCACCCGTCTGGCCATCAGATCATCATCATGACGTCGACGACGCCAAAGGCATTTGTCCCAAGACCCGGCTCGTAATGCCTCTTCTCACGTTGTCTGGCTGGCTAGCTACCGCTGACTCTGTTCGGATTTGAAGCCGGACAGGACAACCTCGGGCCCATTGGCGGGGGACATCAACCTCGCGCTCGAGTGAGGTTGGGTGACAGCTTGTTGGTCCACATCTAGATGTGTGAGCTGGGGACTTTGAGGGGACCAAACGACATGCATTTTCCCCTCTTGAAGAAGAAACCGCCAACCACCAACCCTGGAGCTCAACTCGGGGTGTTTCGGGGTCCATCGAATTGAATCATCCATATATCATTCATGGTTCTCGGCATCGATGCCTTGCGTCTGCTGCAGCGTCGTGCATTTCATCCAGACCATTCAATTCAACACCGTGATCGGCCCTTGGCACAATAAGATATGTTGCGAGCTTCCCTACCTCGAGCCTTGCCATTACAGCATTGAGTTTTTCATTTCACCAACGAGCAATCTCATTGTTGACAGGGAGCAGACAGACCTGCCTTCAGCAATGCCTTACACTCCTCCGGCGCGACACCCCTCGTCCCCCTCCTCTTCTTCCTCAGCCTGTTCCTCTCCTACCGTCTCCGTAAACGCCGATCGAACCCCTGAACGACCGTTACCCATGCCGTCAGCCCCACACCACGCTCTTCACACACTCACACTGCTCCGCGCTGAAGCAGTGGGTGCAAGGACCCTGCAGGATGCGCACACGAAAAACCATGTGGCCGCTAGGGCGTCGATCACGCCGCAGCAAAGCCAGCCAGTCAAGTATCAGTACCGGGGCATCTCGACAACCGTTCCCCCTTGCACCAACCAAGAAGCCCACAACTTCCTGGATAGGAAGGACAAGACATCAACAGAGTTGCGGCAACTTGCCAGTTGGCTTTTACGTTATAGCTGCTCGCAAACAAGCCATGACTTCGACATCAGAGACCAGAAAACTTCAAGTGACGATGGTCGGCAGGGCTTCAACACGGGGGTCTTGGGCCGTAGGCTCAGGGCGAGCGAAGGTGGCTGCGGAACAGAACTGTTGCCGGCTCACTTCATAGCGGTGTCTCAGCCCTTCACTTCCAGCAGCCAGAATACAGCCGATCAGTGGAAAAAAATGAGGGAGCGCAGGAAATCTCTCGATCCAGTCCGGCCCGCCATACATCCTCGTGCCCATCAGCGGAGTGCAAGTGTGCCCACCTCCCCCAAGGCGGTTCATTTTGGTCCAATACTGGAAGATATACGCTACTTCAACAAGTCCGAGCGTCCCATTGCGGTGAGCGCAGGTTCGTCACCAATCATGGACCGCTCACCGTGCTACTTCCCGTCGCCCACGCAAGAACTGGGTCCGTACGAGTGGGAGCTCTCCACGCCCAACTTTCCTCTCTCCACCATGCCTCGAAAGGCCATGCCCGTCAGACTTGAGCGTGTCTGCCTTTCCAACGACAACATGGCCCTCTTGGGCACTGTCGTGGTGGCCAATCTTGCCTACCACAAGTCTGTTGTCTGTCGATTCACCTTAGACTTCTGGAATACCATCTCCGAAGTCACAGCGCAGCATTGCCGCGCGATCCAAGGTCATGACGTGTTCATGTTTACGATTGGGCTGGGGGAACTGGTCGATCTTGAGATGAAGCCCATGTTCTTTTGCATTCGCTACAATGTAAACGGTCAGGAGTTTTGGGATAACAACTCTAGTCTGAACTTCCAGGTCGACTTCAAGAAAAAGTACTTGTGTCAGGAAAATCGAATAACTCAGGGTCCCCCCTAGTCTTCCCGTCGCTGGATCAAGCCCCCGTGTCAGCTGCTTGTTTCTTTTAAAAGTTCTAGAGCTGCGTTTGTGTCCGATCATTGTAATACCGGTAGACCTTGGCCATTTCGTGGCATGGCTTCAAATGAATGTACATTTCTTCACGATTCCATCTTCCCCCTCGTATGGCTAAAGATAGTGCTAGGCGCAGGACCAAAAGGACGATTTCTAACGCATCAACACTGATGCCGCAAAATGCCATAGCCTCAGTACAGGCTTGGACGCAGTTGTGGGATAACGTACATGATAAGCGAGTCGGACGCACAAGCGAGTCGGACAAAAATCCCTCAAGCTCCCGGCGCCATCTAGGCGCACAGGACCTGTGTGCTCGAGGCACAGCCCCCCCTGTCCGCAGGCTAGCGGCACAGTCCCCTGACTAAGCATTTATCCTTAGGGGATCTCGAGGGAGCGATTTCAGGGGTCAAGTATCGCACTGAGCGTGCTAAAAGGATCAAGGATCAGGTAAAGAATAATAAGCAGCAGCAGTATATTAATTGATTGTTGTCTGAGGTTGTCTCTTATGCGGGGTATTCCATCCCGCAGGGTTACTTAAAGCATACGGCTAGATTACTAACGCAGTTATTTCATGAGGCCAGGAAGATCATGCCTATCCTGCGACCCCCCCCCCCCCGATTTCACTCTATATCAGATAAGGTCTAAATATCATCTTCATCAGCATCCTCTCCTAAAGCATATTCTAGATCAATCCGCGATGAGATATCAACCAGACCTAATTGCTTAACGAAGTAAGAATGCTTTTCTGCTAAAAGAGGTTTTATGAAGCCATCTACAGGCATGTCTATTATTAGAACCCATTATACTATAATTTTGCCGTCTCGATAGACCTATCTTAGCCAGAAGTTATGGATGTCGACATGTCTCAACTTCGATGTCAGTTATGGTCTCTCTTTCTGGACCAGTCCCACTATTTGTTGATTGTCACAGAGGATACGTGGTTAGTATTCCGGATCGAACTGTATCTATTCGAACAGTCGGTATAGATCTATTATCTCCCTCGCTGTATAAGATAGCGATAAGAGCTCCGCTTCAGTTATTAACGTAGTTACAGTCTTCTGCTTTGAAGACTACCACATGATAGCTCCGCTAAACAACTTCATAAGATAGCCCTAGGTGGATTTTCAAGTCTCTAGATCATCCGCGAACGATACATCGCTTAACTACTATAGCACTTCATCATCGCCTATCTCTATCTCTGCAGCTTTATCTACAGAGCCTAAGAACTCAATAGCATAGTACTATGTGGTCTAGAGATATAAGAGAACTCAGTTTACATACCGCAGGTATTCAGATGAAGGGTTCATGGCGTGCTAGCTTAACTAGCTAGCTACATAGGAGACATCTAGTCTTAATACCACTGCTGCGTACAGAATTAATCCTACCTTTTCTTACATCTCCGTGATCTATTATATAGTAGCCTGTCCTTCAAAAGGTTAGGGACAATACGATAAAGTGAGAGGAATTGCCATTCTCATTAACTAATCCATCCCGAACTTAACACAGAGTTTATCGATATATCCATCTTGGCAGATCCAGAGCTTCTTGGCTTTGATGTCTCGAAGGATTCTAATATTAAGAAAGGAGATTGCTTCACCCAAATCCTTAATCCCATATTTACTATGTACTACTGCTTTAAATTCATTGACTTATTAAAGGTATTTAGGTTATGCGATAATAAGAAGATCATCCACGTAAAGAAAGAGAATGAGTTAAGTCTCATTATTAATGAGGATACAGGGTTCATCTGGGCAATATTCAAATCCCAGATCTTTAAGGAACAATACAAGCTCATTAAACCAGAGCTTTAGTGACTTACGCAGACCATAGAGCGCTTTGAGCAGTCTCCAGACCTTTCCTAATTAACCATATCCCGGTGGGCATATGGTGTAGACCTCCTCGTCCATATCAGCATTAACGAAGGCGTTCTTAAAGTCAACTTGATGACATATCAGCCCAAACGCACAGACGAGAGCCATCAGAATCCGGAAGCTTCAATAAGCACCGGTTACTGCATAGATATCTTCACCAGAGTAGTATTAAAGATCACCTCTGACACAGACGCGAGCTTTGTGACGAATAAGATAACCTACATCGTCCAGTTTGTAGGTAAAGACCCATTTAAGTGGCAGGATTTGCTTGCCTTCTAGACAATCAACTAGCTAGAAGGATCCTTTCTCCTTGAGTGACTTGATCTCGGCACCTGCGGCTCGTTTAAAGCCTTATTTCTCAGGATATCGCTTCAGTTAATGCCAAAAATCAGGCGGTAGTAACAAATCCCTCCGATAAGTTCAGATTAACCGCGCTATTGCGAAAGCGTGGGTGATCTATTGTCCCAGCTTAGCGCATTCCAATCATAGGGCATATACCTATCTTCGCGCTCACTTCTAAACTCAATGCAGAGTGAAGCGTAGTCTAAGTGTTTCGATTATATCTTGACCTCTCTAAGACAGTTTGATATTCCTCCCAGATATTATTCGAAGGTTCTAGAGCACTACAGCGTCCATTATCCTTTCCTTTCTAGGTGCCTCTAGTCTTAACACGTTTATCTAAGGACGCGGGGATGCTTAATAGAGAGCTTCTAGGTTCGAAGGCCATGGCGGTGGCGATTCCTCCACAGGTGCTTCGACCTATATCTCCCCTGCTATTACTCGTTCAGGCGATTCTTACGGCATAAGAAGAGGCCATGGTAGAGGTAGCTCTGCTTCTGTTTGCATCGGAACAGGAACCGATATTGCTACATCTTTCATAATGAGCAATAGTTCGATATCATCTTCGTCTAGATCAACTTTATTAATCATAATCGCGAGAGCCTATCCTGATTCGGGGAGAGTTATAGCAAGCTATGGATCATACATAACTTTCTCGTCAACTTAAACATCCCGAGATACAATAACACAATCAAGGTATGGGATCCAAACTTTATGGATATTGGTTACGTCGAATCCGACAAGCCATCCCATAAGCGCGTTCTCTTATAATTTTGCTCTAGCTAGACGAGCCTTCTTATTCTTAATCAAGACATAGGCAAGAGAGCCAATGATTTTAAGATGAGAGATATTGGGTTTTCGGCCGTAGACCATTTCGTATAGAGTTTGCCATTGTTTTCGTTGAACTAGGATGCGATTAAGGAGGCGAGTAACATAAGCAACGATATAGGGCCAGAGCTTCTAAGGTAGATTGCCCTGTATTCATAGCTTACGAGCGATAGTCATAATCACCCCCCCAGAACGTTCGGCAGGACCGTTCTAATCTAGCGTATCTGGCAGAGATGGGTTAAAGGTAATTCCCTTCATTGCGATGAAATGCTTCCACTTCTTCCCCAGACCTTTCTCGCCATCTAATTAGATATATCACATAGTAAAACCCCAGTTATCATTTATTATGGCCAGAAACTCCTATGTTACAGACAGAAGTTCATCTTGATTCTTATTTAGAAGATTAAAGGAGACATAGTAAGCTAAGTAGTCGCAATAGAAGTAAGCGACCCAGGAGTTAGCGTTAAATGCTTCCTCCATGTCGATAAGATCAAGGTATATCTTCTCGAAGGGGTAAATTCCTCTCCACGTTAGTATACGGGAGATTTGCTAATACGCTTATCCGAGTTGACATTCAGGACATAGTTCTGACTTTCGCTCAAAGTCGCGAGTGCCAAGTGCGACCCCTTCGACTACTTAAGGTATATGTTTAAGAGCTTCTTTTCGGATATGACCCAGCCTTGCATGCCAGGTATCCATAAAAGCTGTGGCCACTCGAGGCATTCTCGATTTAGTAGCCATCACAAAGGACTACGCTGCCTCTTCATGAGATTCGGCCTTAAAGACAGCGTCCTTAATATGAGGTTCAACCACTCGAAAAGCACCATATTTGGTTGCTTTGAAGGCATTTAATCCATCCAGGTATTCCATCCAACAGGTTCTAGTATTAAAGTAAAGGCCTTATTATTCGAGAGAGTGCGTGTTAATAAGGTTCCAGTGGAATCCAGGAACACGAGCAACGTTCTCGATCTGAATTAGACATAGGCCCGATAGAGTATCGACATAGACCGAGACATTGCCAATACCTGCGATGTCCATGCCTAAGTCGCCAAACTCTATGATTTCACCATCCAGAGGTTTGTAGTTAGTGAAGCGAGACAGGTCATTGCAGACATATATATCCGCGCAGTTATCGAGTCGGAAACAGTCACCGTACTCGTCTTTTGCAGTTATGCCAAACGCGAACCTTGACGTAACAAATACAGCTCTTGATTTAGATAGCAATATAGCAGTATTTAAAGTCTCGTCTTATGCTTAATTCTTAGGTTAATTCTGCCAGAACTTAGGCAGGTCGATGTTGTTTCTCTTGAAGTTCTTTTCAATATTTGCCCAAGCCGCCTGCTCCCTTTGACTAACGTATATGTCACCCGTGCGTCGCATCCAACCATGCGTCGCACTTAGATTTTCACCTTAAATTGCGATTTTAAAATAATTCTTAGAAATTCAAACTAAGCCTAAAATAGCTCAAACTTTTAGATTAAATCATTTATGATATAACCTATTTTTAAGAGTTTTCTTTAGATTTTATATACTTATAGCGCTAGCGCAATAGAATTCGCACTGTTTTTTTTACTATCTTTATATATATATCACTTAATAAATTTTTTTAAAAATCTAAAAAAATACTAGTTTATACCTCTTTTAGTTAAAGATTTAAAATTAATTTCCTAAAAATCCTACAGCTATATAGGCTATTTTAGAAAATTTAAGATTTAGCATTTTAGGTATACAGTATAAGTGCGACGCATGGTTAGATGCGACGCATGGGTGACATACGTTACAGTAATGACTTTCGATTAGACTTAAATAATTGGTGACCATCCCTCTGGTGCATTCAAAGGATTAAGGTAATAGCAATCAGCATATTTATGAGACATACCACAGACGCAGTCTCGAAGGTTTATGTTCGAGGATAAAGGTTCTGTTCGCTGTCTTTTCTATTGAGGCTAATTCTCCTCGTTATGTAAGTCTAAATCATTGCCATGCTTCCTGCCTTAAAGAGTAGCGTAGGCTGCTCGTCCTCTAGTAGCGTTCTCCTTCGGTGGTGCCATTATCCTGAACTGCCTAATACAGAATCCAATCATAATCTTCTTCTCGGAGAGGGTTAGATTAAGCTTGCGAAAGGTCTTAAGAGCTCTATTAACTATATTCTGAGCTTTCTAAACAATAGTGACATCGTCATCTTCATCATTTTCGTCCCCTTCAGAATCAGTCGAACTTGCGATAGTGACAGAACCATTACTAGCGTGATCAGGGTTAATCTCATTGAGCGCAGTGAGAAATACATTTGAGATCTTCTCCATAGTTCTTACAGCCTCCTTGACGAGATTCTTCTCATTCTCGACCTAGGCTCCCTTAGACTTCATATAGTTATAAAACGGTGGGTTGACTTCGCGAGATGCTTCAATAAACGCATCACAGATCTGCGACTCACTGAGGTTCTCAATCTTATAACGCTTGGCGTTATTAACGAGCGCTGGCTAGCGGCTGAGCCATTTATCGAGACTAGTGTTACTAAGGCCTTTCTTAAGCTTTTCAAACTCGGCCCTAACATTATGCTTCTAATCCTTCGCGGTGGGCTAGAAGCTATCAGCCAGCGCGATGAGTTTACCGCGGACGTCATAGATTCCGAGGTAGTATTGCTTATACTCCTGGCACACCATGAGGTCAATGCGATCAGAGACCTTGTTATATTTCTTCTTCTCGGTATCGTAGATGGCCTAGAGGCTATGATACTTCTAGATTATGTCTTTACTTACTAAGTCCGATAGTTTAGTCGCAGTAAAGACCAAGATTTCAGTCCCTTCTAGATCACAGTAGCTCCAGACGTCATTGCGAACAGCCAGGTCCTCAATAGAGTTAATCCAGCTCGTCCAGTCCTCACGGGCGTTAAGCATGGTAAGATTATGGTCTCTGATCGACATTTTGATGATTTTCAGTCAAAAGACGATAGCTTCGTTTTCAGTTGACTTCTAATCAATGCGTTAGCAATTTTTATTAAATTAAAGAGATCATACAAAGATATTAGTTATTCTTATTTTTAAGGTCTTCTCTATCAAATCTATTGCGGGTTTCAAGTTGCTATTTCGCATCGCTTCATCTAACACATCCGACAATGATCCAGAAGTCAATATTATGCAGTCGGCCTAACTTCATGCCGGTTCCCCTAAGGAGATTTCCAAGTTAAAAGAATAAGCTCATTGCGACGGACTTAACAGCAGAAGGTGCTAGTAGTAATAGATCTAGCATGCGACGCAGCGGAAGAGTCTCCGGGCTCATAACTATCGCACTGAGCGTGCTAAAAGGATCAAGGGTCAAGTAAACAATAATAAGCAGCAGCAGTATATTAATTAATTATTATCTTGAGGTTATCTCTTATGCTAGGTATTCCATCCCGCAGAGTTACTTAAAGCATACAGCTAGATTACTAACACAGTTGTTTCATGAGGCCGCGAAGATCATGCCTACCCTGCGACACGAGATGATCTCGGACACGACGTCGATCGGAAAGTATCTACCTGAGATTATCCCGGACCAGGGCGCCTTACCTGAAATTGATTCTCTTCTTGGTCCCAATACAGGAACCCAAGATCAACATCATAATCGATGCCACTCATTGTCGGCTTTAGTGCAATGCGCAGTTGCTTGTGTTGATAAGATTAAATACTTGATCTTTCAACCTTGAAGAAAAGAGCACTTGGTCTTATTAAACCCTGGAGGGAACAGGACTGCACTTGACCAACAGCCCAGCAAATAAGTGCAATACCAGTAACATTTGGCGCCACCGTCTCCAACTACCGGACAGCTCCGTCAGCTTTCGTTGCACAGCTGCAAAGAGTAGTCTAGTCATGGGTCGATGCAGCAAGTCTAGAACAGCCATGGACTCTCGAAAGATTGAGCTCTCCTCGTCTCCATTTGCCCCCACACGTCCATGTGCCGGCAGGGTCCACCCGCCCGACAAGGTTCCATCCAAGCCACCAACCAATATGTATGTACCATCACGAGCGCACTCAGTGACCCGAAGACCGCTATAATACAGCATCTATTACAGACAAATGCCATTTTCCACATCTTTTTTCCTCGTCTGTTCCCTCGGCTGTCGACCACGCATTGAAACCGGGCCGTAATCTCTACGTATCTTCATCAATGTCTCCCCCAGGTTTCTACGCAGGGCTGGGAGCTACTGAACTAGCAGTCGGCGATCGTTCTGTGCGCACCACGGGTGTCGATCGTCGCTAAGAACCGGGGAAATGCCGCCCTTCGTACTGTGAAGAGGACTAACCTCATAGGGCCAGGTGCGTTAGGCTGTGTGCAGTTCTACGTTTTTGGTTCGCGTCTCCCAGGAGCCCCACATTCTTCCTCATCTGATCGTTGGTCTCGCCTCGCTTGACTGTGTGACAGGCGTGCTTGAAGGTCAATTTCTCCAAGTGTTCAGCATCCTATCTTCAACAGCTGAAGCATGGCCTGCCAGCTTGAGGCGTTTTAGTATCGCCAGGGTTTGATTCCCGGTGTGGTGGTTCGATCGTGTCTGGCCGCCGGGGCGCATGGGCTGACGCATAAGTCGAACGATCCCGGCAATTATGAAGCCTTTTTCCATTGGAAGGCCATGTTCTCATCTTCTCGCTCGGCGCGGCCCGATGGACACGACATCGCGGTGGTGGCGTGATGAAATACGACGCAGAGCATACTTCGTTGGCGTGTTATACCCTACAGTACAATGATCCAATTACCCCTGGCCACAGACACCTTCCTTTATCATCACACTTTCTTGGCATACAAATGTTAAGAAAGTGGCTCTGTCTATACCTAATTCCTTAACAAGTGCACAACAAACGTCCCAATCTGCGCTTTGCGCAGCTGCAAGCTGCGGCGATGGCTTCGTCGATGACGAACCCGCCTGCTGCCCCGGACCCCTTCGATCTGGGGATCCACACTCCCGCCAATCTCAATCAAGGAGCCCGTGCAGCCCTCTTGCAGAACAGCCCGGCGGCCGTCAACGCCCCCGTCGGTGTTTCACCTAGACCCGGGCGGACGGCCCAGACACCGTCTTCACCACTCATCGCCGCCACCACTGCTGCAGCTACGGAAGGAACTGCACGCGAACACCCCTCATCGATCTTCGAACAACGACCAGTTTCTATCATCGAATCGGCCAATGATCTCGCGCGCGAGCGCGTTGAAGAATACAACGCCAAGTTGATGGTCTTCCAGGCCTTTTGCGCCAAGTTTGAAGAAGCCGCCCAGCAATTCACCACCGGACCGCAACAGCGTTTCGCTCAACAATTTGCCGTCAGCTTCCTTGATTCCTGGAAGCGGGAGCTCTCCAGCAATGGATCTACCTCTAAGCCCACGTACAGCAGCGTCACTGCCGCCTCGCCTCCTGTTGCAGGCGACCGTCGGACCCACCCGCCTCAGCAACATCGTCAGCAACAACAGCAACAGCGCCAACAGATTCATCCACCTCATCGTCAGGGGCAACCGACGACCGCCGCCCCACCCCGGCAGGATCTCTGCGTCTTCATCCGTCTAGAACCCGAAGCTCCGGCCCGGGCTTAGAGTAGCTATGCGATCTGGACCCTTATTCGAGAGAAACTTGGTGCCGTTTTAGATAAGATTCGATAAGTATTCTAAGTTAGGTCCGGATGGGCCATCTAGACTGCCGACCCTAAGACTCGCGATTTCCTAATAGAAAAGTAGGCTAAGTGGGCGGCTGAATTAGGAGCTACGATAGTAGAAACGAATAAGGAATGGTTTACCTATGTGGTCTTAGACTTTCCCATGAAACTGACTGACTTTCGTGGTAACGAGGTGGACAGCGATAGTATTGTCAGCGGCGAGATAGAAATCCAGACCGGACTCAAGCCTGTTAGTGTATGTCCTGTGCGATAAGTGTCGGACAACCCCTTGACTAAGACCTTACTTGTGTCCTTCTTGAAGCCTACAAAGAGATACTGGTCTCTCTTTGGCAGCCGCGCGGCCAGACTTCTCGATAAGACTGACCGCCTCAGACAATGTGAAACATGCTGGGGCTACCATTTCTCCCGCAACTGCCATAGGCAGCCAGTTTGCCAACGCTGCGGCAAGACTAGATACGGCGCAGACGACTGTGCTGCATCAGAGCAGTGCATTAACTGCTTGGGTCCTTATCCGGCCAGCTTCCGAGGGTGCCCTGCTCGGCCTAGAAAAGTGCATGGCGTCTTCCGCCGGCTCACTAGAGAGCAATGAGAACATGTCCGGGCAGTGGGCGCACAGATATACCGATAACGTCACCTGGAATCACGACTAGAAACTTAATAAGACAACGCGACTATTCTATAAAGAAACGATAGCACATCGTCTGAATAGCCGAGCGTTCGCTCTCTAAGCCCAGCGGCATTAGGCGCACCCTCGTGCATCATAGTGGCCATGACCCCCCAGGCCGGCTACGCAGGGGAGGAGGAGCCCGAGTAACCTAGACTAGGCTTACTAAGGAAACGCCGAATAGTACTTATTACCTGTACTCATGACTAGGAATAAGTACTCACAGACTCGAAAGAACAATAGGAAGCCGCTTAGGATCTTCTAGGCTAATATCGGCAAGATCCCTTAGGCCTACGACTGCGCCCTGGCGCTGGCCGACTCTGAACGATACGATATTGTCCTTCTGTAGGAGCCATAGACGGCCCATATAGATAGCCGCTCCTTGACTAAAACCTACCCGGCATACGATATATTTATACCTGTCGAGATGTGGGATAGTAATAACACTCGGCCGAGAGTCATGACATATGTCCGAAGAGGCCCAAAGCTCCTGGCGGATTAAATTAGGCCCTTTTAGACTCGAGATATTCTCTGGCTGGTGATCAACGGCATGACGATAGTTAACTTCTATCGCCAGAATGATGAGCATGATTCCCTGGAGGTATTACTACAGTGGCCTGTCCCAGGACGCTGCCTCGTTGCTGGCGACTTTAATGCCAGACATCACAGCTGGCAGATAGGCCCTACTACCAACCGCGGCCAGGAGATCGCAGCCTGGTCATCAGAAAACGATCTAAACCTACTTAACTCTCTAGACATCCCAATAAACCCATATGGCAATACAATCGATCTCGCTTTCACGAATATGCCATTGGCCGAGGCTATCGTCGAGGACTATCTCGCCACTAGCTCCGACTACTTCACGCTTAGCCTGACGCTGCCCGACGTTAGGCCAGCTCCGACTCAGCTGGGCAAGGTACGGGTGACAGTAGACGACGAGCTTAAACGATTTATAGAGATCGTAGAGCTCGGGGCCGTAGAAATCCCCCTCGCGGATTCGACTCTAGTGGACCTAGATGAGCTAGCCTCCGCACTCGTGAATCTCTTAATGTCGGCAGCGAAGGCAGCCGGACGGCCTTCACGGAAGAGCACGCGTTCTGCTCCGTGGTGGACCGAGGAGTGTGTCGGCGCCGCCGCAGCTTTTCGTGCCGTCAGAAGACTCTACCCTCGCGGCTTCAATCAGGATGTCTAGATCGCTAAGAGGGACCTCTATTGCGTGGTCCGCCGGGCTAAAAGATAGTATTAGCGAAACCTCATCGATAGTTTCTCCGATAGTAGTGCTATTTTTAAAGCTGTTTGCTAGCTAAAATCTCCAGGACCTTTCCAGCCCCCGCCGCTATAGGTCGACGATGTCGTATATAAGTCTCAGATGGATAAGGCCAACGCACTCCGGCAAGCCACACTGGAACGACGGACTGCTGAAGACGATATCATAAACCCCTGGATATTAGTCTCTTCTCCTAGATCGATCCCATTCCCGCTGGAGATTTCGCCGGACGAGGTTTAGTACGCGACTCTTCACACAGGCAATATATCTCTAGGATCAAATAGCATCATAGTAGATCTCCTTAAGGCTATATAGCATATCATCGGGACGCATATCTGCCGCTTATTTAAAGGATGCCTGACGATAGGCTACTACCTGAAACCGTTTAAGGAGGCGGAAGTAGTTATAATCGCTAAACCCAGACGCCGCGACCTCACGTCGCTAAGGGCCTGGCAACCTGTCTCTCTGCTCTCTTGCCTCGGCAAAGGGCTGGAACGTCTGATCGCACGCCGTCTATCGTGGGCAGCTGTCCACTACAGCGTCCTTCACCCACAGCAAGCCGGGGCGCTCCCCAAAAGGTCAGCAACAGACCTGGTGGCCGCCCTGATCTATGATATCGAAGAAGCGTTTGCACGCAAGAAGGTGGCCACCCTGGTCACGATGGACATCCAAGGTGCTTTCGACACCGTCATGTGCAATAGACTGGTCTTGCGTCTTCGCGAACAAGGCTGGCCTGACCATCTGGCTAGATGGGCCGAGTCCTTCATGAGGGATCGATCAGCCCGTGTCAGGTATCAAGACACCCTTACCCCCTTTACCCCTCTCCAGTGCGGCCTCCCCTAAGGCTCACCGGTATCGCCGATCCTCTTCCTGCTCTATACCGAACCAATCTACCGACTGGGCAACCCCTAAGGCCGCTTCGGCTACGCAGATGACACGGCCATCCTATCCATAGGCGACATAGTGGACGAGAGTGCTGCCATGGCCTCTAGCGCCATCGCGGAGATGGTGCGTTGGGGCGCGGAAAATGGCGTGTCCTTTGACCCGAAGAAGACTGAAGTTATGCACTTCTCCCGCGGCAAACTCAGGACGGCACCGGCAGTATGTCACGGCGATGTCGAGAAACACCCCGAGTTAGCACTATGCTGGCTTGGCATCTGGCTTGATAGCAGGCTGTCGTTCCGGATCTATGTCGAAAAGTGGGCGGCGAAGGCACAGGCCGTCGCCTACCACCTGCGAGGACTGACCAACACGATACATGGTCCTCTCCCGAGCGCCATGCGAAGTGCCGTCAGAGCGTGTGTCGAGCTAGTGCTACTGCACGGCTCCGAGGCGTGGTACCCGGGCAGGACTAGGCCGCGGTGGACTCAGCTAGCCAAGGACATGCCATTAAGTAATTAGCATCTCATATAAAGAATGACGAAAGCTATAAACTAGGCCATAAGAGCCATACTTCCCGTCTAGAGGATAATACTAATCGCTGCTCTCCACCGAGAAAGCGGGATACCGCTGGTTGATTAGCTACTCGAAGTAAGGCAACTTAGATTCTCGGCGCGACTTAAGTCGCTTGATGAGGCTCACCCTCTGGCGAGTCGGACTCGCCCGCCTAGCTAACCTACTTACCACGATCTCATCAAGCGGAAATATCAGGTACAGGTAGAAAGCAGCTTTAGGACACGTCTCTATCGCATAGATAAACTCTTTGCACCCTGCGCGCGGCCAAAGCTCGTTTAGCGATGCTTCCATTAAGAATAGATAGCGCCGCTATAGATAGCGTCGAAAGAGCAATCAGCTAATACCTTCTCTCGCTGGGTCGAGTCACTTGACTTGCATACCTTAGTTGTATACTCGGATGGCTCTCTATCCTCGGAAGGAGCTACGAGCTATGGCTTTACTATCTACTAGAATAACACCCCTATCCTTGACGGATCCGGCCGGCTTAGACCGGCTGAGGTCTTTGATGCCGAAGCGGCGGGAGCATTAGAGGGTTTGAAGGCGGCCCTAAATCTGTAAGAATTATCAGCCCGAGATATCTTCATCTGCCTAGATAACCTCGCTGCTGCTATATGCCTGCGAGACACACCATTAGACTCCTCCTAGGAGGTCTTCCTTGAATTCCAAGCCTTGGCAGCATCGCATGGTGCTATGAAAGTACGCTGGGTACCGGGTTATACTAATATTCCCGGCAACGAACAAGCCGATAAACTGGCAAAAGCAGCATCCTCGTTGCCCGAGCCCGAGGGCGCTAGGCCAACGCTGGCCTACTTATAAAGACTCGCGAGGCAGAAACCAAGAGAAGCATTTGAAGCCTAGTGGTCTTCCGCCTCCCCTGAGCAATACAAGAGATTAAATCTTAAGGCAATAGTAGCCTGCCCTCTAGAGCTATCGCTCCCGCGTATAGTCTTATACTACTTGCTTGCCGCAAGGTCCCTCCACGGGGATTTTGCCGCATACCACGAGAGATTCAACCACAGCGAAGCACGAGTGGTCTGCTTATGTAACCGACGCAAAACACCTAACCATATCTTCTACTATAGAAAGGTACCGCCACGGCATCGAGCGAGGCTCGCTCCCTCGCCAAACACGGCAGTGAATCTAGCATTAGGAAAAGACTTTGATAGGTTCGTCAAGTTAGCTAAGACAAGCGCCTTCTTTAATAGGATCTCCCCTCGCTACTAAACGAGACCGACTCGAGGCGTACTGGCGTCTGCTCCCTCCCTTATCTTCTCTTGTATTCCTTTGCTACCTATTGCTATTATCTAGGCTCGGCCAGATAGAGAGCCGCAACGCTCTCCATCCGACTGTGGCTATCGGCGACCACGGCCTCCCGTCATGACTGCTCTAGTCATGAGCTGCCCCGCGGCTACTGTTTACTAGCCGTGCCTGGACCACCCGCTGACGGGTAACAGGCTCGATGTAATGCGCCATTTGTGCCGATGATATGCTGGATAGGGGACACTGTATGGCTAGATCATAGGTAGACTCCCGTAGCTCAGCACGTCCTGTGCTCCCTCAGGAGACTTCTGGGGCCTCACGGCCCCCCGGACGAAAAATATACATACATACATACATACATACCTGGCCACAGAAACCTGCGCCAATCAGATTTCTATGGCAATCCAGTGGCATCATATTAGCCGAAGAAACCCCGTCAAAACATTCCAGTTCAGAAATTCCTCGCAGCGGGGGATACTTCTGCGCTAACAAACTTCCCCCATTTTTCACGCTAAATCCAATATGTTCCAGGTTTTTGTGGACAACTAAGTTGTCAAGCTTAGTTGGTTCGCCATGGAGCTTCGCTCCACATGAACTAACGGGTAGCTTCGCAAGCACATTGTGTCGCATATCAAGCCCTGGCCCCACTAGCGCAGCTGCCTGCAATACAGCTGCTACTGCCTAAACAGGCAACACTTTCGTTTGTGTATAAAGAGCTGCACGACTCAACGCGTTTTGCCATTGAGTTCTTGCTCCTTAGATAATTCTCATCAATTGACTGGTGCCATCAATGATCCCTGTGGAGCCAGTTGTCTGACAGTCATCGCACCCTCGCCCTCGCCTGCAGCTTTACGCTGCTTTGACCTACCTCTGCAGTTGTGCACTGCCTAGAGATCTTCCTTCTGCAGCTACGGCTTCTGCCTGGAGTACAACCGGGCTCGACATTGCTGTCTCACCGCCTCGAGACAGCACAGACACAAACCGCTGGGTCGAAATGGTACAGAGCTTGCCTGGAGACCGCGGAAGGAGGCGACTGCCTTCTCCCGCAAAGCAGCATTCTGGCCGACTTGGGTTTTTCTCCTGTAAGGGTTTTTCCCCAAGGATGCCCGGCTTTGGTCGCAGCTACTGGCGATCTTAGGGGACATGGACTTCCTGCTTTGGGTGTGGAAGGCTACTTGATCTATCTGTGTAAGAGAATTCTCGGCTGGAGAGGGATCTGTTCCCGCTGACGGGATGCCCTCTTGGAGTAATGCGCCTTCGTGCCGATGATATGCTGGATGAGCTAGATGGAGTCGCGGTCGCATGGGAACTCAACTCGGACGACCTGCATTGACGTCCTAGATGATGTGCTTGAAACTACCGTAGGGCTGGCTACGAGTAGGAAAGTGCCACTTGGGGGAATGAGCCCTGGGGGCTCTCCGTTGATGCGAGTGGACATTGCGGGTTTTCTGGGCGAGGTCGAATGCGACAGCAATTGTAGATAGTTCAGCTCAGCACGTCCTGTGCTCCCTTAGGAGACTTCTGGGGCCTCTCGGCCCCCCCGGACGAAAAATACACATACATACATACATACATACATAGATCAAGCCCCTGTTGATCTGCAACGAGGACAGGAGGCCTTCAAGAAGGATGCATTTGACTGATCACACTCCCACAAGACGCATGGGATGTGTCTCCCGTCCAGATTGTCCCGCACCAACGCTGCCTCTACCTGCAAGACTCATCACCAGACGCGCCAATGCCCCCAAGCCATTCAGCTTAGCTCTCTCGAGTTCCGTTTCCACCCGCTCCCCTCACACTCGAACTCCTAGTGTGTCCTCTCGGTTGGTCGTACAGTGTGCGCCCAACCGATTGTTGGCAGCTGAGCGACTAAGGGACGCCACCCTCAGCGCCTATTCCTGGGAGAGTCCGCCAGAATGGTCATTATTAGCCGCGAGAGCAAGGGCATCTTGGCGTGGGCCTGGCCTAATGCCGACCTCTGGTGGCTGATTCAAACTTTGGCCATCGGCCACCTCCTGGCCCCTCTACACTTTCGTCGTGGGGCCTGGTCACCGGCCTAGCACTCCATCAGGAATCATGCCATAATCATACCATTTAGACTGTCTGTGCGTCTGTTATACGATGCAATACAGAGCCAAAACAGACTGATCATAGCAATGACCAAGCTAGCCTATATTAATCGATCCGTTTCACAGAATCAGGGAGCTTAGAGCTCTGTTGCTGAATCGTCTGGCTCCCACATCGGTCCTGCAGGCGAACATCCTTGACCTCCTAAGCGCCTTTATCTAATGGAACCAGCGAAATCAGACGGGGGGGGAATAAATGGTCATCGTCCGGATTTTAAACCTGCCCTTCCTCTATCACTTCAGCAGAAGCGGCTGCTCGCATCCTCATCACCCGAGGCTTCCTTACCTCGCTGTTCGCCCAGGCCGGAGTCTTCAGGCAATACCCGACCGTCGCCTAACAAGTCATCATCGCCGCCCCTTTCAACCCCTGATCATCACACATCCAGTTACCTATCCAAAGGGACAGCGCCCAGCTTGATCGAGGACTTGTACCACACGGACGTAAACGACAAGTTCGCGGCGCTTCAAAAATGTCTTCCTCCGCCCTCCTTAGAATCCCTTCAGCAGGAAATGGAAGAAACGGACAGCGAGGCTGACGAGCAAGGCCAAGCATTCCTGGAGAACGCATTACTAAGATCAACGCCACTGCGCAATCCTAGCAAGACGATGATCCTCAAAAGGGCAACGGATTATATTATGGAGTTAGAGCAGCAGAATAAAAGCCTTTTGCAGCAAAAAATGGAGCTGCAGATTCACCTCGCACCCCTCATCACAGCTCTGGACACTCCATCTCAGCTTCAACATCTGCAGCCCTGGCTCTGTGAAGAGAGCAACGCAGGAAAGAGAAAAGAGGGGGAGGTGCTGGGATTGTCTCATACCAAATGCGATAGGAAGGAGGACTTTTGATTCAGGAGGGCCAGGGTTCTATGATACCCTTACGACGATATGGAATCCCTACGGCATAAATCTAGGTCGGAGGGTTATTGGGACGTTGTTTTGACTGTAGGTGTCACGTTAGCGATGATCTTGAGGAGTTGCAACAAAATGATCATGGATAGCTAAATAGTGTAGGTACATACAGGAAATTGGGGAGGTCTACATAACTTAGTTACTGATTTTTAAATCAAGCGCGATAAACACTCACCGAATCCAGCCATTATACCGCCCTCGTCAACATTAACTGTGTTCTCAGGCTTGACCCAACCATACACTCTCCTCAAAGCACCAATCGACGGCCAATAGAATAAAAGAATGAAATCTCGACGCCTCCTGACGTTGTGCTATCTTCATCTTGACCGCCGGATTATGTTTCATGAAATTTGGCTATCCAATGCACACCGATGTGCCTTCCCTGGCCCTGTTGTCTGATGAGATCAGCGACAGTGGCACGAACATGGCTGTTTTGGGGGGGAATATCCCAAGGCCTCTTGTCGAAGTATCCAGATAACTAATCTGGCCTCCTGAGGCTTGGATACCAGCTGGGCAGGCTAGATGACCTCAGACAAACGGTAAATCTCTTAATCTGTCCGAAAGGGTCGTCAGAGGGACTCCATGCTTGAGCGGCTTGGCTCCTTTTTTTTTTTTTTT
>ML974200.1:31442-54041 GCA_010015875.1 Fusarium haematococcum
ATTCCATCAAGATATGAGGACACTGATTCATGAAGGAGGTATGTGCAGAAATTTTACATTAGTAATATGCGACCATACCGCCTTTGCAATCTAAAAAGCAGTGCGATAATGTCAAATACCATAAAATCCTTAATAAAATAGACATTGTTTTATGCAAATAACTGCAATTTTGGCCAAATACTGTGTAATTGAAATCGGACATTTTGTATTAGGAAATTTTATTTTTGCTTACCGATCTCCTTGAGTGCGTGAAGCCCTCCAAGGCGTACCCCGCTCCAGTGTTATGCCTTTAACAGCTAGCGCCCTTTATAGGGGACCTCAAGGAGCGTGACTGTTAAGGTCTTACCATACGTCTACTTAAACCTTGGGCGAAAGATAGGCGAGAGTGAGGTATCGCTTTTAACGAGAACTCTGATTGGCCTGACACCCTTGTCGTGACCGCATTGGAGGGCTTCACACACTCAGGAGATAGAGGGGTCTTACCGAGAGAGAGGTACAGCATGGTAGGCCATGGCGTTACAATCTATCACCATGCGGTCTCGTACCAGAGTCGGCAGGCGGCGAAGGGTCCCGGCCGCCCGGCAAATGGCGCGATTCAAAAGCCAACGTCAATACACACGTCATACTGAGGAGATGAGAGCAATGAAGGGTGAGAAGCGAAGGGTTATAGTTTGATGAGGGTGAGTGATGTTCGTGCTGGCTAGATGGTTACGCTGTATTGGGCACCCATGAGTGGCCCAGCGGCCAGGATTACCCTGGGAGATTTTGCAGTCTCCGGCGCTAATGTCCTTGCTTCTGAACTAACGCCTGACGGAACCAGTTCTAGTTTTGCGCCCCACCCACGCTGCGAGCTGTAGCAGCAACCAGGACGAACCCCGCCAGCGCTCCAGGCGACGGTCGTGACCAGTCAGGCGCCAACACCAATATGCTTCAAGATTTTACCTTCCATTGAAGCCACTGTGTCAGACAATTGGCTCCACAGGGATCATTGATGGCACCAGTCAATTGATGAGAATTATCTAAGGAGCAAGAACTCAATGGCAAAACGCGTTGAGTCGTGCAGCTCTTTATACACAAACGAAAGTGTTGCCTGTTTAGGCAGTAGCAGCTGTATTGCAGGCAGCTGCGCTAGTGGGGCCAGGGCTTGATATGCGACAAAATGCGTATTTTCACTTACACGGTGCTTGCCCAAAATTGAACCTGTTGACTTGAAACGATGTCTGTTTTATTGAGAATCTCATCAAGTTTGATATTATCGAATTGCTTTTTCGATCACGAGTGCGGTATGGCCGCATGGCACTAATGTAAAATGTTTCAAAATGCCTCCCTCATCACCCAGCCTCCCTAAAGCTTCACCAAATCTTTTCCTACACCAGCCTGCCTTCATCGCCTCGAAAATGCCCCAGATGTCTTATACAGAGAACAATGTTATTAATGCTATACTAGACATCACAGATAATGGTCTCTACCAGAACCAGGCTGCCCAGAAGAATAGCATGCCTCCGACCACCCTCTCTGATCGATTAAGAGGTATACCGTCAAGGTCAAAGGTCACACAGCCTGCCTAGCTATTATCCAAGCCTCAGGAGTCTATATTAGTTGCCTGGATACTTCGATAAGAGGCCTTAGGCTATGCTCCTTCTCACAGTCAAGTTCGCGCCACCGTTACTACCCTCCTACGACAATAGAGTAGGGAAAGGCCTATCGGTATACACTGGCTAGCTAGGTTCATTAAATGCCATGACGATATTAAGACGAAGGTAGGAAAACGCCAGGAAGCTATAAGGTTTAATTCCTTTACCCTAATGGCTATTAATTGGTACTTTGATATCCGGGAGAGCGAATATGGCTAGATCAAGCCGGAGAACACAGTTAATATTGACGAGGGCAGTATTATAGCTGGATTTAGTGAGCACTAATTATTTTTGCTACCAGACTCACTAATCCACTAAAAAATATAGGCTTAGATTCCTTGGTTATTAGCAGTAGCGATCCCAGGAGGAAGGCCTTCCTCAAGGGCTCACAGTCCCGCACTTGGACTACCTTTATCAAAGCCGTCACCGCAGATAGCCGTCTTCTGAAGCCGGGGATTATCTTTAAAGGGAAAGAACTTTAGCAGTAATGGTTTATCGATAAGTTTAGAAAGATCGCCGACTAGTATTATATCACGTTCGATAACGGCTAGGCGGATAACCATATCGCAGTCAAGTGGCTTAAGGAGGTCTATCTGCCTCAAACATAACCGGCGGATAAGTCTGATGCAAGACTCATCATATTAGATAGCCATGGGAGCCATATATCTATGGGTATCTACCTATTCTAGATCGGAAATACCACTAACGGCGCTGACTGAAAATCTAGGATAAGTAGATAGCTACGTGCTTTTTGAACAATGTATATTGTTGTTGCCCACCTGCACACTGCTCTCATGGGCTGTAGCCGCTAGATAATAGCGTCTTCAATATATCTAAGGCTGCCTATCGAAAGGAACTGCAGAAAGTGACCAGCCTGACCGATTCTATGCCGGTGGATAAGGTCAACTTCATCAAGGCCTCTGCCAAAGCTAGGGAAGTAGGTATGGCGAGGAAAAATATACTCTTAGGCTAGAGAGTGACTAGAAACTGGCCGATTTTACGATAGAAAGCGCTTATATATCCTAAGATTTAGCCGGATAAGAAGGAAATGACGCCCGGGTTAGATGGCCACCGAGATAGGCAAGTCGACTCTAATAATACGCCAAAGACTAGCTGCTACATCCGAGATCTAGGGAAAAACAAGAGACCATCAATAAGAAGGCGCTATTCTATGATATCAAAAGGGTTTAAAGCTCAAGAGTTAAAGATCGCCTCTCTGAGCACCAGAATAGCTAGTCTAGAGGAGGAAGTTAGCCGGTTAAGCAGAGGCAAGAAGAGGAAGGCGATACAGAATCCTAATAAAAGGTTTATAATATCAGCGGAGGTTCTAGTAGCTAGTGAGACTATTTCTGAGCTAAATGAAGTAATTAAAGGGGCGGATGCTATTGAGGATGTGATCGAGGTGGGAGGGATAGAAGAAGATGAAAGGTCAAATTCGGAGGAGGAAGAATTAGCTATGGTACGGACCCGCGCGGAGCATAAAGTTAAAATACCATAAAAATATTAAAATTCATTTGATTATAAAACGAAATTTAACCATTTTTTTTATTCTTATTATTTTTGGTGAATTATCATGGTATGGTTGAAAAATTATATTTTGTATAGGGAAACTTTTTTTTTTTGCTCACCAGTAGAGGGGTCTTACCGGGTGAGGGGAAGTGCATGGAATTTTCAGCCATTACTATAGAAGACGGTATATGTTATCTACTAGCTCGCACTATGCGTCGCGGTTCACAGTGATTAAACGATACCGGCCTGCATGCTCACGAATTGTAAATGCACGTTCGTCGCCGCGAGCAGGATCCTGTCTTTGGCCGGAGGGCAGAAAGCTGGGAGGGCAGGGAACGTCTAGATGTCGAGCAGCTCACAGTGATGCAGGCTACTTCTCGCCCGCCTCAGCCTCACACAGGTAGAATCATTCAGCTGTTCTGCCCATTAGAGGATGCGTGCAAGCTAGTGGCTTCGCTCGCATGGAGGTTTTCAGCTCGCACAGCTTAACGGGACAGTCGGTGGCACATGTCAGCCCGGAAGACGTTGAAAACTGCTGCTGGGCGCTGGGCTGATTGATACCTGGCAGCAGAGATAGGCAGCACCTAGCCAGCGATCCCTTTGCGACGATCATGCGACATCATCCCCTGCGGCCAACTCCTAAGCCACACCCATAGGGATGGTACAAGATCATAAGATGGGCGTATAATTCCAAGTGAAGGCTAAAGTTGGCGTTCATGTGGCGTGCGCCACTTAGCCCACACCATTGCGGGAGCAGACGACCATGGGATGATTTCATGGCCAGATCAGGCTTGTGATGGGCGAAAACTGCAATAGTTGAAAATACTCTGTCTGCACTCTCAGCATCAGCCCACCTGTTGGTGAGCTTTGAGATGATTATTAGACCGCATCTCCAGTCTGAGTACTGAGCTCCCTCTCCGTAGTCTACTTGTCAACATCATAATGGAGTCCAGAAAGCAGTCTCGAAAATTGTGCCAAGGCTCGCTCGCCTTGTTGTGCACGGTAGTCATCGTATTCCTCACCATCTTCGTTGTCCTCCATCCCATCTACATCACGGCCAATGGAGCCCTATCGAGCACCGAGCGCTCGGTGTACATCACGGGGGTGACTGTGGCCGGCACCATCTGCACAGCCTTTATAACTTCAGCGCTCCAGCAGCTCCTCGCAAGGAAGTTCGACTGCAAGCTGGAGAGCTGGAACCAGAGGATCCCACTTCAGCCTCTCAACAGGGAGTGGAGGGCAGTGACGAACTTGGACAACTTTTTCGCCAAGTTTCGAACCATCCAGATACACTACAGATACTGGATTGCTGCTCTGACCACAGCAATATTGACAGCCAGCCTGAGCCCGACGGCGACGACACGCGAGTTTGGCTATGTCCAGCAGGTTCATGATGGACCCAGCACGCAGATGCGGACGGTTGGTAACTGTACCGGGGTCTTCAAGCTGCCTCTTCAAGACCCTAACTGGCCTTACTACTGGGACGTTGGCAACGACGAGGTGTTTCTTGTGCAGACGAAACAGGGGGACTGTCCGACGCGTGACGCCCAGCTCGTGGTCGGCAACATAAACACCCTTGACCCCGACCTCTACTCCTACATGGACGCTGGCGTTGCAGTACACCGATCGGCAAACGGCGTCCCCAGGACCATGTATTCCCCAGAGGATGTGTCTGCTCCAGATCTAGATCGGATGCTGCAATTGTATGGAGCTGACCTCGTCTCAACCCGTCAGTGCTCCCGCGTCATGGTTCGAAATCCAATCTCCTGCCATCCTGGGGGCACTATCGTCTGGGGAACCCAGTGGCTCAACGTCAGTGCTGATGACGGCCACTGCAGCGCAGCCAGGAGGTTCTCGGAAGCCGAGTTCGCTCACTACTACAGTGGCGGCGGAGGCGTCATGCTCAAGACCATGTGTGCGCATGGAGAGATTGGCCAGGGCACAATGGTGATCGGTGCCGAAGGTGGCTACGCCCACTGGCTGGCAGTATCCGTCAATGATACCGCAAGGGCTCCTCCCACGGCTCCCGGCTCGACCTACGTGGTCACTTGCACCGTGGATGCCCGAGATGCCTTCGAATACCGTGAGGTCTCGTTGCAACTTCGAGGCACTGGCGCAGCGCAAAACCGCTACATGCGCTATCTGAAAGCCACAGGCAACTCATGCAAAGGGCCGCCCATCATCCGAGACGTCATTGCGACAGCTGCGTCTGCGAATTGGCAGACCCTTTTGCAGGGAGCTGGAGCAGACGGCTGGTGGGATCTTGTCTGGGAAGCTTCAAATACTGGCCATGGCCCGCGGTCAGGCCCTTTTGGCTTCACACAGTCCATCAACGCTCTTGAGGATGTCCTTGGCCTAGTTGCCGCCATGGTCACAGCACGGATGAACTCAACCACGACCCATACCTTCAACAGCACCGCTGTGGTGGAAGCAACAAGAGTTGGCAATGGACAGCGATCGTCCTTTTGCTTTGCTATACCCCCGATCCTGGTGGCTATAATACTCATAGGAATGCTCTTTGGTGCGATGCAAAGGCGTGCTCCTACGATCGACTCTACCGAGTTGGAGGACCTGATAAACCTAAAGGCATATGAAGTTTCCCAGAATGACATGAGAGAGAGCTGGATTCCTTGAGCCTATATCAGAATACCAACTACACGTTCATGTATTTAGTTTACAACAGTCAATTTAAAGGCTCGGGGTTACTCCTAATAAGAGAATTTCGTCATTTAAACGAGGCTATTTAAACGCTTATGCAAACAACGTGATACCTGAAACGGTTGGAACTGCAACCCGCCATCCTGTGGAGACCAGGATTATCGGAAGCTGCCTGGGCCCAAGAGAGCTGCTTCGACACCCGCTGAACAGCGGCTCGTTGTGTCCGGCTGTTGCTAGGGACGTATTGATCATCATCAAGTTGATGATGCCGCCTTGGCTCGGAGAGAGGACCGTATCCCCTGATTTTGCCATTTCTCGTCTAGCACGCTTTTCATGATTCATTTAGCCGCGAGAGACACTTTGAGTCCACAAAACAGCACGGCCAATCTGCCTCGTACAGGGACTTGGGAAAGTGGACTCGCCTGATTCCCCAGATGAGCCGGATAAAAGGCTTCAAGTGCCCCTCACTCCCCCTGGCATTCGAGTGCCGACTATTCGAAACACCTGAGCCGCCATTCTTTGAAAGCCACAAAAGTTGATGCCCTGCTCGGGATTATTGAGGCGTGATTGGTTCGAGCTTGAGGAATCTGGAGTATTCAATCCCCGCACAGCTGCTTTGGCCCCATGAGATCCATGGATCAGACCAGACCATGTTCATGCGGAGAGCCCAGGAATCTGGATAAAGCCGCCGTGAATGTTGTCCCATAGGTTTAGATATCTACCAAGTTATGGTCGAGACAAGCATATTTAAGAGCACAAGTCCCCCCTGCGTTCCCTCCACTGTCTTTAGTTTGCACTCGTCAATCTCGTTAGATATCAGTACTCCAAGTTTCTCTTCTATACCCTCCATCCTGTTGTCATGGCCAAACCAAGCATGGAAGCAAACGACGTTTCAGATGCCAACCCAGGCGCTAAACACGTCCATACCATCGTTTCCAACTCAGCGTCCGCAGCCTTGGACACAATCACCGAAATTCATAAACCGTCCCTTTGGTCTGGAGGTGGTGCATGCATGAGCAGTGTGTCCAACAACCAAGTTACTCGACTTGGTTGGTATGTATGTATGTTTTATTACGCCCGGGAGAACTAATCTCATAGGGCCGCTAGATACGCTAAGCTAATTACATTTCCGTCGTGTTGATCCTGACCACAAAAGAAAGCCCAACTTCTCTCTCCGATTCTTTTTGTTCTAGCCTCGCTTGACTCCGTTTGATAGGCCTGCTTGAAGGCCGATTTCTCTAAGTGTTCAGCATCTTATCCCTAGTAGCTGAAGCATGGTCTATTAATATGAGGCTGTTTAATGTTAGTAGTTAGCTGTAGTGTTGGTGTTTAGTATGTTCTGTTTCCCTTTTTTACCTTAGTCTTCCCGTCGCTATTGTAAACTTTACCGCCGCTCGCACTGCCTTTAGGTTAGGTGTCTATTTTGGTCTGTCTGATGCTGACTTTCTACTAAGGAAGTAGGAAAGGTTTCCTATTATGCTTTGTCTAGCTTGTTGTATGACTTTATGCTCTGTCTTCTATCTCGTGCATCGGAATAGAAAGTGTTTTATTGTCTTTGGTGCTTGTCTGTACTCACATATGTCTGATTCGGCGGTTCCTATCTTGTATAGGTAGCTGTTGATCCTCGCTATTCCTGTGCGGAGCTGCGAGAGCATGTTAGCTTCCTGTCTCTTTAGGCTGTTATATAGCGCTTTTATATGTTTGCCTGGTAGGGCTTGATTGATCTGCTTGGAGTAGCCGCCTACTTTATCGGGGAGTGCCTGTTGCCGCCGTAATTGCGACGTCGCTAGCCTGGTTTATGTCGACCGAGCCTGGTATGGCGGCGACTCTGGGGTGTATCTTGCTTTGGTCGCTTTCTTGGCTTGTCTCTTTGCCTTGCGGCCTATGGCGAAACCGTCGTTTCGGGATGGAGCCTAGATTATCTTGACCTTGTTGTTTTCTCTCGCTAGTCGTTTGATGTGTTTATAGATCTATTGGATGGTGCTCTAGCTAGATTGCTATCGCGGTCGTGTGATTGCTTTTAGTGACGACTAGTAGCTTGATACCACGGTGAGCTCTCGATATTGCAGTCTGTCAGGCATGTATTATAATGCTATTATTATTGCCTTTAGTTCGGCTGTGTATGGGTTCTAGTTGTCTCGCGACCCAAGGGTGACTGAGTACTTGGCTATTGTCCTATTAACTTGACTAGTTGACTCTTACGTGACGAAGCCTCCTATAGCTATAAGCCCTTCTTTGTTAGAGGCATTAGTCGCGATGATGATATCTTTGGTATTGTTAGCTACTGCTATTGCCGCCTCATGGTCGGCCTTGTATACCAGTGACACTCGGTTATGCCATGGCGGTACTATATAGGCTTGGATTATTTCTATTTGCTTGATTTCGCTCTTCTTAAATGTAAGTGCTAACCTCTTGAGCGGCGATAATTATCTCTGGCTTACTGATACTTTGAGCGTTGTGAGTGGATGCGTCTTTGGCAATGTCTGGATATTAATATATAGCTTTATGCCGGCTTGGGCGTGTCGTCTGTCTACTGTCTGGATACTGGCCTTTGCTTCCGCGATCGCCCGCGATATTGTCTGAAAGGCTCCCGTGATGGCCTGTGCTCCTATCTTCTGAGCCCTGTTGAGCTAGGTTAGTTCCTTCTCGCCACGTACGTGCGACTAGACGACCGAGGCGTAGTCTATGGCTGGCGCTATAGCCGTGGTGAAGAGCTGCCTAGCCGTGCGTGGGGATAGTATCTTGAGTCTCCTTAGGCACATGGCTACCGAGAGGCCTTTGGTGGCCGCCTTGGCTATGTGTTTCTTGAACCTGAGCTTCGCGTCTATGACCACTCCTAGGATCTTGGCCTCCTGCTTTGGCTTGATTTCCTTCCCTTTGACTATGAATGGCGTGCAGTTGGTACGCTCGGCCACGCGTGTGAAGTGGATGATGGTCGTCTTATCGTACTTAAATGTCGCCCCGCTGCGCTTCTCCTATTCTAGTGGGCGGTCAATAATGGTCTGTATTCCGTCTTTGTTTCCGCCGTCGGGCCTGTGACTAAGGCTGAGTAGTCGTCGATGAATGCGATTGAGCCTCCCTTTGCGTCTATCTTGCTCTGAACCAGGTCTGCGTTGAAGAAGAGAAAGAGTACGGGCGATAGTGGCGATCCTTGCGGAAGGCTAGCCTGTGGTAGCTCCCGTAGCGCAGAGGTGTAGCTGTTTACCGTGATGGTGGCCGTGCGACTCGAGCAGAATGCGTCTATCTATCTCACTAGCCCCTTAGGGATGCCCCGTGCTTCTAATCTTTGTAATAGTCTGTCCTTGAATACCCTGTTATAGGCCCCCTTGACGTTGAAGCTGACTAGGCTGACCACTTTGCGGTTCTGCTATGCTTTATAGACCTGTTCCTGGAAGAGTAGTAGCGCCTGCTTTGCTGATTGCTGCTTTCTTGTACCGATGTGGTTGGTAGGTAGGAGTCTGTATGTTTCGATGGCGTGTGAGATGTGATTTGCTATTATTGCTTCGAGGATCTTGCCTAGCGTTGATAATAGCGAGATCGGCCTCTATGCTTTTGTAATTCTGTAGTTAGCCTTGCCTGGCTTCTTGAGTGGAATGATCTTGGTAGTCCGCTATTGGTCCGGTAGTTGTCCTTCGCCTAGTGATGTATGGAATAGATGTAGTACCTGCTCTTTTATTACTGGCCATAGCTGTTTCTATATTATCGCCGGTAATCTGTCCTCTCTGGGTGCCTTTTAAGCCTTGGCCTTTATGATTTTCTCCTTTACCTCCCTTATCGTTAGGTTTGGCATGGCTATTTCTCTGTGATGTGGCCGTGGGCCTTTATCTTCTATGTCGGTCGGTAGTGGTGGGAAGAATGCGTTGAGTAGTTCCTCTGCCTATTTAGCCTTGTCTTGTGTTATTGCCCTATTTGTTCTTTTTAGCGGAGGCACTTTATCGCCGTTTGTTTTGTCTCTAGGCTTTAGGTACTTAGTAGCTTGCTAGATATTGGTCCCGTTAGCGAGGAAGTCTTCCTAGTATGCCTTCTTCTGCCTTTGGATGGCGTCGTAGTACTCTTTGGCTGCTTCTTTGGCTTGGGTTTCCAAATTGTCGATTCGCTGACTAGCCTGACGCCGGGTCCTCGCTAGGTTCCTCCAAAACGTATAACTTCTTTGGAGCCTTATTAGATCTATTGTCTACTATCGCTTTGCGTATGGCGATGGCTTTGCTCTTGGGATAAGTTCGTGGATCGTATCTAGGACCACGTCTATTAACCTGTTAGTCTATTCTTGAATTTTATTGCCCCATGGGAGTGGTGCTAGCTTGTCCTGTACTTTTGCCTTGATCGCGTTCTATGGTGTGTTCTTGAATAGCAGCCTCGAGCCCGCTATCCTCTCTGGTGTTGTGAGACTAAATTTCGTCTCGATAGCCCTGTGGTCTGATCTATATTCAGTCGGATGGATCCCGCAGTGAACTATCTTGTCTGCTAGTTTAGCCGATGTGAGTATTAGGTTGATTGTACTCTTCCCACTGGGTCCTTCCTATGTCTTTGTCCCCCGCGGGAGGAGACTGAGTAGGCCGTGCTTGTCTATGAGGTTGATGATTGGGCTCGCTTTGCCTTGCCTCCTGCCTGTCACCTTATTGCCTCCTTAGAGCTGGTCGTGGCGGTTGAAGTTGCTGGCTAGGATAATGTCTGTTCTTTTCCCCGTGCTGTTGCGAAAACTTGTGATTGTTGTGTGTAATTGTCTTATGGTAGAGCGCAAAGCGTCTTTATCTTTTCTTGCTATGTATATTGATACCACTAAGACTTCTCGGTCGGGCCATCTAAGTATCGCCCCGGTTAGGTTAGCCGAAGGGATTGGTACTTGCTTAGTCTCTAGCTCGCTGTGTATCTAGAGTATACTTCGGATTGGCTATTGCGTCTCGTGTCTCTTTGATGGTATGAATCTTGTCTAGTTCCTGTGGTGGTTCGGTGTCGTTATTAGCGTCTTATTGATGTTTAGCGCGTATGGCTTGGCCACTGCTAGTACTGTATAGTCCTGTAAGTCCTTATCGTTTATTATGCTTAGCTGCATTATATCTCTCTTTTGTATGTTGAGCTGTAGGATCTGGAGGTTAGTGGCTATTGGTTATATGTAGTTGTCGCATCTGATAGTTTCGGCTGAGTGACTTGTGTGGCCCTCCATAGAGAATACACTTTGGCTTGACTGCCTGGTAGTCTCGGTGTCGATGGCCTGTCTTTGCGTACTTGCTGTATTGTTGCGCCTTGCTGTATGTGAAAGCTTTATGGCTAATCTCCTAGTAGTTGTAGTACTGAGCTGGGCCTTGGCGCTGCTTAAAGATGTTGGTGCTGGCTGACTCTCCCGCAAGGTGGAAATACCTCTCTTTAAGTAGTCGTCGCGTATTATTTGCTTTGGTGGCGTAGATTATTATTGAGCTGTATATCTTATTATTTACCTTATCGCTGAGCTAGTGTATCTTAGTGATTATTACTTTGTTTTCCTTCCCTAGTGCCTCCGCTGCACTTGGTAGTATATTACCGGATGAGTTTAGTATTGTAGTCCTGTTTGCGCTGTCGACCTTGACCGGGTATAGTTAGTCCCTAAGTACTTTGGCGCCCTTGACTACTGACTTCTCCGCTGCCTCTCTGATAAGCTGTATCTCTGCTTTGTCTCGGCATACTACCTTGATGCGGTCTGCGTTCCTCGCGTCTTTCATTACGGCTGCGTACTGCTAGCTCTGTTGGCCTTCCCTGGCCCGCACCTTCTCTTCGATCGCTTAACGAACTTCTCTAACTTGCGCCTTGCCTCTGTTCTCTTTGCTAACCCGCGAGGTGTCGATGGTGTTGAGATCCATTGTTTAACGGATCAATGGCTATTCCGATCCTTTGGTGGCGAGGATGTGGATGTCTTCTTGTTAATAGTTTCCGGTGGTTAATATCAATCTTTCTTCTTCTTTAATCAACACAACATGCTCATTTCAACAGATGGTGCAGAACAAGGTATCTGTGAATGATGATGGGGTCGTGCGCATGGACGATAGTGTGCGGACATTGCTTGGCTGGCTCGTAGGCGGGGTGCGGGCTATGTCTGTATATGATGGCTGTGGGCTTATCTGAGCACTGCTGGAGATGCTATTGGCTATCGTGTTTAGCTATTCCTTTACCTATTTTATTTCTTCTTTTACTTGTTTTAACTCCTCTGCCGTCTGGGGTTGTGTTCTCCCTAGCTCTTTCATAACTTGCTCTCGTATTTGCTTAAGGTCTCTTGTAGCCTGTTCACGCATGGCTTTGAGCTGCCTGGTGGCTTGTTCGTGCGAGCGTCTGAGCTTGTCTGCCTTCTTTAATTCCTCGGCTGCCTGGGCCTTGATCGTCTGGATTTCCTGCTGGAGTTGGCGTATTATCTCTAGCTGTTTGCTTATTATCTGCGTTGCTGTTCGCTGGTTCTCTATTAATGCGTCCTAAAGCCTCTCTAGTATTTTCCTCTGCTTACTTATTAAATGGGTCGGCGTCTCCTGGAGTATCGCTCGGAATATGATCTGCATGGGCGACGCGTGGTTGCCCGTCGCGCCTTCCGTCATCTGCGATTCTCTGGCCCCGTCGACCAATCTAGTCTCGCTTTTATTTTTACCATCCCGCGGCTGTTGTGGCCCGTTCCTCCTCACTGTATTATTCCTCTTCTTAATCGCCTGTAGCCTTTCCTGTAGTTTTGCAGTTGGCTTCACGAGTCTCGAGGACCGACCCGCCACGGTGATTGAATCTCCACCGCGCATCTCGTCAGCAGTCGTGTCCATTTTGCGATACCGCGCCCACGGTCGCCCCGACCTCTATGTCCCTTAAAAGAATTGTAAAGATTGTAAAGATTGTAAAGATTGTAAAGATTGTGCTCCGTTGAATGTGTAAGTGCTTTCAGCCAATGCCCAATTCATGTTGGAAGAACTGAGAGTTCCCCCTAAGCTTCAGGATCAAGATTAAAGTTTGAAGTCCTACGATTAAGGTTCAAAGTCCTAGATGGGATCATTCAAAGTTATAAGGCCCCAAAGGACCTCTCATTGAGATAATGAAAAAAAAAAAAAAAAAAAGGAAGAATAATTACAATCACTACAACAAGAACTACCTTTTGTCAAGTGCACTCAGCATTCCTGCGCGACACAACAACAGTGAGACCCGCTACACGCGAATCTAAACATTGCGGACGAACCTTGTTGTAACGCCTGGTCGGAGTTGTGAGCTGGAGCATCGTCAGATGATCCCCGAGGGCCATCCTCGGTAGGTGCCTGATCATCTTCATCGGTCGGTTGGTCTTTAACCTGAGAAGATTGAGGGAGGTAAGGGATAATAATCAAGGTATCGCCAGCTGAGTCAATATCTTCTATCAGGCCAGCCATGTTGTAGAATGAGTCTCAATCTAGGGAGAAAGCAAGCACTCCTTTAGAGTGGTGAAACTTATATAGGGACTTTGATGCAGAGTCAGCTTAGTGGGAAATGAGACTAACTCTGGTTCTACTAACAAGTTACTTGGTTCCGTATTTAGATCGTTATCTCTAGGCTCCGTTTGCCTGTTCGAGGTGCTATATCGGTAAGAAATTGTTCTAGCAGTAGTGCGAGTAGCCACAAGAAGGGTCTTTTTAACGTGGTATTGGTGAGAAACAGATAGACGGATAGAGCGCGTATGAGAGAAGGAATATCTTCGCAACTCGCTGAAATTCACACGGAAGGTTGAGTTCCTGAGCGCAAAATAAATTAGCACATTCCTAAGGGAGGGTATCTCGTAAATGACACGTAAAGGTAAACTTTCTAGTTCACCTGCAGAGGTGTACTCTTGGCCCACGAAAGCTAATTTCTCGTGTCAGCGGGCGCGTTTTACATGTGACAGGTGTTATAATTTCTGGCGCAGGCTATGGGTAAGGTCAAACGTTCCAAGACTCTGTAGATGGCGTCTGTGGTCGTAAAAAAGCCACTGCTGTAACTTGTCTAGCGATCCGGGGACCCGGCGCTGTTCAATGGGCTCCTCCATGCTCTGATCTGACCCACAAGGCAACCATTCCCTGCTAGTAGGTCAAGAAGTAAATCTTATTAGAAGAGCGCTGCAGGGTGGCCCTCATGAACGTGCAGATGTGACATCTCAGTCATTACTCAGCGCATCAAGAGTGTGAAAGCAGACTCAAGTAAGAATAAGGTCTCAAATAGCCCACATCAGAGATTAATCGGCAGCACTTGGTAGTGTCCAACAGAGCTCAGTCGAGCGGTCAAGTGGGGGGGGAGAGGATGGAGAGGATTTTCGAGGGGCTGCCTTTCCACCAGGTGAGTTACATGAGAAAGGTCGTGTTTGATGCACACAAATCGCAAGCTTAACTTTTTGCGCTTCCACTTCGCCGAAGGTTTTATCTTTTTGAAATTGGACTGTCATCATCAAGGTGATCAGCGGACCTCCGAGAAATTATGGAACATTGAAGCCATAGCTGTTCTCCTCACCCTGTGCCGCTTCGAATTCTGGCAGGCTTCCAGCATCTGTATGTCTTGGTTAACCCGGGTTACCTCTAGGCAATAATTTTTGTGACTGTTCCTGGGGACGAGAGGTGCCCATTGGTGCCGCATGACTTCTCAGATTGCTCGAATAGTGCAACCAGGTGGCCTGGCAGGTCTTGTGCATGTGGCTCGACGCTTGGTTGGTATGTGAGGTAGCTGTTCGTCCTCAAGAGGCAGCAGGTGCCAAGCTGCAAGCCTTGCTTTCCACCCAACATGCGCCAACGCTTTGGAAGTGTAAATATTCTTCATAGGGACCTACTTGTTGGGTCCTCTCGATTCTCTGGGATCTGAGTTTGGTGAAGGTAGCCGACCCAGCCCAGGTACAAACTTACCTGGTTTGCTTGACCGAGGCAAGCGAACCAATGGAATTCGTTGAGAACACGAAGTATTGCTCCATCTCTGACTGCTGACATATCGACCATAGCCCCCGTTGCATTGTTTCACGTCGCCGTTCAGAATGGTGGTGTCCTCGTTCACAAGAAGATTACTTCGGCCATTTTCGAAACGTTCGAACTATCCCCCGCTAACAAGGCCGTCGTGACCACCCAAGGCCGCCTAGTCCGCCGGTTCCCAGCCAATGCGACGGGGGTACCTTGCCCTGATTTCGAAGATGAAACGTTTCAGTCAGTCTTCACAAAAACTCTTGAGAAGATGAGCCATCAAACCGTCCAAGAGGCCAAGCACAAAGTCAGGAAGGCCAAACAAGAGCACGACGAGGACAGAGAGACGGCAGATCCGCGGATCGTCACCGATCTCCTGCCGAGCATGCTTCGCGGCGCCGGCGGACGAGTCAGCGTCCCCGGTATTTGCAAGAATACTCGTGAGGAGGTTATGTGGAGCAACAGCAAGCTCCCATGGAGACGATCTCCAGTCTGGCTCCTTATTCGTGTTGGTTTGCAGCTGACCATGACCCGCCTTGCTCGCAAAGATGGGGATCCCTACAAGGAGTTCATGGTTTTCCTGATGGCGCAAGTACTTGATGTTGCTGTCAAGCAGGGTGCCGCAAGCGACGTTCTTCATACAATCTCAACCAAGGTCTCTCGAAGGCTCTGCAAGCTGAAGCATCTTAGCGATGGTAGATGGCCGCAAAGTATTCAACAAATCGTGTCGGAGACTTCGAAGTGTCTCGCCACGCGATGGGACCAAATCCGCAAGCGAGAGGAGGGGCCACTGGAACTGGATGGCCTTCAGAAATCTAAGATGGAAGACAACACTTATTTCTCCCTCCCAAACATGGAAGGCTTCCTTACTTCGATCCCGGAACGAAGGAAGCACATCGATTTTCCGAAATTTATCCCAATTCCTTGCGTTCGGCCCCTTGACAGCAATAATCTTCCCACTGCCACAGCCGGCGATGAGGAATATTTGCCTTTCCGACTGGCGATGATTGAATCTTGGGTTGCCACAAGTCTTGATACATGGCTCAAGTGCCATATCACGGAAGAGAATTCATGTAAAGATCTGAAAAGATTGATCCTGTCATATCATTCCGAGGCCAGTCGTTGGTATTTCAGCCGCCCTGAGGGTGCATCAAGGATGCTTCTCACTGTCGGGGAACTCTGGGTGGCAGCGGATAAAGCAGCCATCCATGCACTTCCCATGCTGAAGGAATAAGAGCCTGAGATTCCAATTGAGGTATGGCAAGCTCTCCTGCTGGCTTCCATGGCAGACATGGAAAGACTTCATCATCTTGAAGTGTATTTCCTCAACCGTCAGCGCGTCGCCCGGTCCATGGATAGGCCTTCCATCTTCCGGTCCTACGGTCATCGGCACTCATTTCCAGTCCAGTATTTTTCTTGTTCGGTTGAGCATCAACAACTGAAAGCTGAGATTGAAAAGTGGGCCTTGGCTCAAAGACAAGCCAAGATCAAGGAGCTGCGACAACTCAAAGAGGAGTATGAGACCTTGATGCAAAGATTCAATGACGGAACATGCGATGGATACTCCCGAGAGGAGTACGGTATCACGGTCTGGCAACACTCTCACTGCTGTGTTCGCCACGGATACTTGGACAAGGCAAACAACCTCCAGATCCAAGTACATGAATGGCCCTTGCCTGAAAACACCCTCGAAGCTCAAGCGGCGGTCTTTGAGCTTGCTGTTCCTCCAGTCTTTTCAGAGTGGCGAGATATAACGCTTTATCTCATCAACAACGTGCTCCTGAGCAAACCTTTCAGTGTCTATCGTCCCGATCCGTCTTACTCGCTGCGTGCGTACCAACCACTGGACAAGTTCTTCAGAGCCGGGAGAAGTTACCGGATTCACCTAGTTTCCGAAGCAAAGCCCAACGTTCTCACTCATCGAAGAGATAAGCCGATTCAGTATTGCACGGAATCCGATGTCTGCGTCAACAATGGACTTCGTCATCAGTACTACGATGAATATCAGGACTGTTTTCTTGAAGAACTTTTGCCAACAGAAGGACTGTCGAATCTCTGCACATTCGATCTGCCGAAGTGTGCTCAAGATTTGGAGCGTTTCCTTGTTCGCACCTGGCTCAAGCCAGAAGGGGAGACGCCCAACCAGGTGATAGCAAGCCAGTCAGACTGTCCGGAATACTTGTCTTTAGGTGAATACAAAGTGCTGGCTGAGTTGCCGTATGGTTACAACATCCAGTGGATGAGCATCTTGACTCAGCTTGCCATGCCGAAGATCGATTTCAACAAGACGGAGACAGCCACGTTCTTGCTCCAAATGAGCCTACAAGCCGGCCCGAGGTCTTCGACAAGCACAAGGTGCACACACCTGCGACTCAATGACCAGGAGTTTGGGCGTCAGATGCTTGACAATCTGGCCAAGGGTGTCTCGCATATCCAAGAGAACTGGGAGTCCTATACCGCCCTGTGCTCCTATGCGTTTTTGGCTTCACGTCTCCTGTCACAAGTTCCGAGCGAACTGTCCCACGCCTTCTTTGGCCTCCTTGAGAAGTGCCGCAAGGTCTCCTATCGGTGGTTGATGACAGTACTCGGGAGAGTGCAAGAGACTACCAACGAAACCCAGCGAAGGGAATTCTTGGAGACAGCACTAAACATTGCGCTAATATGTGCAGACTCTTTCAATGTTTATGATGGCTTCTTACCTATGATTCTAGCGGACTCAGAGCAGGCGTCGATGTTGGTTGAATGCTCGATCATCATCTACGACAATGCTAGTTTGAAGAGCGAGACCGAGTCTACTCTGCCAGACATCTTGTTCGATAGATGGAAGCACACCATGCACCGGGCCCGTGCAATCTTGGTTGAACAGAATCTTCTAGCCAATTTGTGTCTCAACCTTGCCATTAAGCGACGTTGGTCGGCATTCCAACCAGCCGCTTCTTGGACGCTGGCTGCTGAGACTTGTTATTGGTTCGAGACGACGAGCCGCGGGCATCTTCAAGTGCACCTCAACATCCTGACGGGAGAGTTGCTGGTCAATGGCCTTCCCCTGACTCGCCTTCCAAAGCAGTATGAAAGGCATGATGACTATGAGAGATTGTTTGGGAGTCTCATCCTAAATGTTATGCCGAGCAACTTGCCAGGCATGCGCTTCTGCACCACGCAGCGCTTCCAAGGTCATATTGTTCATTTTGGAATGCAGGATCAAGACCTGCTGATTCGTCTAGAGGCAAATGGATCCTACCTGGATCTTATTCCGTCGCAAACCTTTCGGGAGATGCTGCCACACTCCTTTGTCGACGATTACGCTCATTGGTATCATAATAAGACAGGTATCATTCAGTTGCGCTCGCTAAAGGACCCTTGGACTGCGGATCCAGATGGTTGGTGCCTTGCCCGACAGGACGGAACTTGGAAGCTGAGTCAAGGTGGTAGGACATTCCTCTTCGCCCCATCTAGTAGCATGGCCCAGCGTATTGCAGGAATCCTATCCCCCCTGGAGGCCCCGCTTGGACTTCACATGCTGTACGATGCACAAGAGAGCGCTCTGGAAGTCCGAGTACCCGGCTTGCGGCTCGACTTTTTGCTGAGGGCCGGAGAGTCAACTATTCGATCCAGGCAATTTCGGGATATGCACATCGATCTAGACCAGTCAGTCGGAACACTTGTGGGCTTCAAGAGCAAGCTTGTCCTACGCAACGATCAGTATCCGTCAACGAGGATGTTGCTTATCCCAGAAGGAGATGTTCAATTTCAAAGATTCAGCGACCATGTGACTGTCAATGTCGCCTACGGAACCGCTGATCGTGTGCAAGCCTACCGGATCGACGATCTTCTTGGCCGCCTCGTCGCCGATACAAAGCTCGAAAGCAAGCTCTATCTCGCCTACATTCACGCCCTCACCTCATCTTGCCTTCCAGATCCTTTACTTGGACGAACAGGAACGGAGGAGGCTCTTCTCGTCTTGGGCTCCGCATCAGTCCGAGCACCCTGCGCACTATCCCGGACCGCTCATGATAGGTTGAATCTGATCGCTGCTCTCGCCCCAAAACGCGCATTCTACCCAGCCTTCGAGAAAGTGATGCAAAGGGTTGATTGGTCCTCTAAGCTGAACTTTCTCGCCCAAGACGATCGTCTTTACACCGCCACCAAGGAGATTCTGGGCCGATCTGGCGAAATTGGATTCCTATACCCTCACCATAACATTGAGCAAAGTGAACTTATCCGTACCACAATGAGCCTCGTCGAACGGGCCATCCTCAGAAATTCTCGCCAATGCGTGTCGGGCTTCGGGGCTGAGGCCTTCACCGTTCAGCACGATGTCGTATATCAGCCAAGAGAGCGGGATGATTCAGGCCGAGCAGAGCGTGCCACAGAAATGGCATTCCGGGCCTATAACAAACTTCCAACTCTCTCCGAGCCTGTTGCTGCAGAGTTTGCCCACCATTTGTACACCCTCCTTAGCCATGAGAGCACAACATCCGACGGGACAGTCCCTCCAAGAGAGTACATGCTGTACGACTCGAAGTGGCTCAAGAATCCAAAGACTTTTCTCTCGTCCTACTGGTGTCGGCTGCACCACGCATTTCAGGACAATCAGATCTGGCTCAATAAGTTTGAGCTGATGGTTTGGATAGCGACGGTTGCGTACTCCGCCGAATCTGACAACCAGGTCACGCAGGCGCTCCTGCTTCTCGCCCTGTCCGCGTCAGTATCCGCTATTCCCTTGCCCTCCGACGGCCGGTACAATCTATCACTCGGCTGCAAAATGGAAGCGACCGAGCTTGAGGCTATTGCCAGACAAGCTGCTCTCCGCTACGAACTAACTCCAGCGGCACGTCTGGGACCTCACCTAGGCGAGTCAAGCCGACAGACCATGAGCCGACGTCATCGAGAATGTCAATTCGAGACAACGAAAGCAGTTGAAATTTTCAAGGACGGGCTTGCTCGGCAGTGGCCTTGTGATTGCCCCCGAACACCTTCGGACGGATATGTCACTGCGTACATCAATGTGTCAAAGGCAATGGGATCTGTAGTGAAAAAATGGACAAAGTGGTATGACAACCGAGAGTTCGCGGCCTATCTCTCGAGGTTCGTCAAAGGTTTGGGAGAGGTACCCGAGGAGGGTATCATCACCGAGCCTCCTTCTGCATTGCCAAGCATTCAGCCAAGGAGTCAGTGCCAAGGATTCGTCTCTATCGATGATCTATTCCGTCACGTCCCACCATCTCCAACGCCAGATCCGGGCTCCTTGCTCGAGGGCCTTCGCCAAGCAACATCAACCGATCCAGGTGCAACTGCAAGGCTGCCTGCTGTTCTTGACTTTTTGGATCGCAAGGCCAAGTTAGACTATGAGCACCATTACCTGCGAGAGTTGCGGCAAAGTCATGCCAGCCTAGAAGGCCATGCTAGCCATGAATTGAGTGGAGTTCGAGCCTCAACGTGTGCGGATCTATTTCGGGAACATCTGAAGCAATGCGAGAGGCGTGTCAAGTCGATATACGAGCCTCTGTTGGACGCCGTGAATCAGAATCTGAAAGACTTCCCGGAAGCTATACAGCGTATAGTTGGAGACACAGGTTTCAGACCTCGGATTTCGCCCATCTTCTTCCTGCAACAACTAAGAAACTCGCGATGGTCTCAGCTCTCAAGCGCTTGGCAGGATGCTATTGTCGAATACGGACTGGCGATTACTGCTCTTCAACAAGCTAAGCGTTTGATACGCTTCCAAAATGACCCCGTGGATCTCCTTCGCGAACTTGAGGGCACTGTCCACAAAAGATGGAGCCCCCACGAACATTCAGAATGGTTGCTGCTAGAATGTGAGAGTGAGATCATAATCCGAGACGTGCAGCAACAGATTGCCCAACAGATGATACAGCCGCCAGACAACCAGAACTCCGTGATGCAGTTGAATATGGGAGAGGGAAAATCTTCTGTCATCGTTCCCATCGTTGCAACGGCTCTTGGAGATGGCTCAAAACTGGTTCGGGTCATCGTGGCCAAGCCGCAGGCTAAGCAACTGCACCAGATGTTGACCTCCAAGTTGTCTGGTGTGCTTGATCGCCCAGTCTACCGGTTACCATTCTCTAGGGATATCCGCATGAACGAATCTCGAGCAGAGGCTATCCACCAACTTACAACCAAGTGCATGCAAGAGGGAGGCGTCTTACTCGTTCAACCGGAGCACCTACTCTCCTTTCAGTTGATGGAGCTGGAATGCCATCTCGACAACAAAAGCAGGGTTGCCGAGAAGATGATGGAGGTCCGGAAATTCTTCGACACGTCGTCCAGAGACGTGGTGGATGAGAGTGACGAGAACTTCAGCGTCAAGTTCGAGCTAATCTACACTGTTGGACAACAGCGACCGATCGACCATAGCCCGGACCGATGGAAAGTCATACAAGAAATTCTCGGCTTGGTTGCACGGTTCTCTGCCGAAGTGAAGCGAGACCTATCGCAATCTCTAGATTTTGGCGATCGACACCATGGCCGAGTTCCCAAGGTCCGGATTCTTCGTCCTGATGCAGAGAAGGCAATTTTCAACCGCGTGGCAAGTTTCATATGCGAGACCGGAATGGACGGTTTCCCTATCGCACATCAGCTTCCAACCGTCAGGAACGCAGTCCGTCGTTACATTACTCAGTGGGACTTGTCAGGTGAGGAGATTGAGACTGTCGAGAAGAGCTCTTTCTGGCACGAGAGAACCATCAGCCACATACTGCTTCTTCGAGGGCTCTTTGCGGCTGGGATACTTGCTTTTGCATTTGTCCAGAAACGATGGAGGGTCAACTATGGTCTCGATCCAAACAGGGCGACAAAGACCAAGCTTGCGGTACCCTTCAGGGCCAAGGATAACCCGACGCCCCGATCAGAGTTTAGTCATCCTGACGTCGTAATCGTTCTTACTTGTCTGACCTACTATTATGGTGGGTTGGACAATGAGGCTCTCTTTGCTGCTTTTGACCTACTCGTTCGATCAGACAATGCAGACCTGGAATACCAGGAGTGGGTTAAGACCGCCCCAACAATACCAGAGGCCTTCAAACACCTCCAAGGGGTAAACCTCAAGGATCACGCCCAGTGCGTATCTGAGATCTTCCCTCACATCCGATACTCCAAGGCAGCCATCGACTACTACCTCTGCCGAATGGTCTTTGCGAAGGAGTCCAGAGAGTTCCCTCACATATTGTCTGCCTCGGGCTGGGATCTGGGCAAGAAGAAGCAGAATCCGACAACAGGTTTCAGCGGCACCAATGACTCTCGGTACGTGCTTCCATTGGATATGAAGCAGCTCGACCTTCCTGAGCAGAATCACACCAACGCATTGGTACTTGAGTATCTACTACAGCCGGAGAACACCATTGCACTGGTGCGACCCGAGATGAAAGGGGCGTCACTCGACAGCAAGTCTCTCCTAGACATGGTCACAAACATGGACTCAAATACGCGCGTTATCCTTGATGTTGGTGCCCAAGTCATCGAGTTCACCAACTTGGAGTTCTCCAAAGAATGGCTCAAGTGCTACGAAGGTGATGAGCTCACGCAGGCTGTCATCTTCTTCAACGACTCTGATGAGATCGTGGTACTCGATCGATCCGGAAAGGTTGAAGAACTTCAGACCTCGCCTTTCGCTGATCAGCTGGACCAGTGTCTCGTCTTCCTCGACGAAGCCCATACCAGAGGCACAGACCTGAGACTCCCCGCCAACTACCAAGCTGCGGTTACCTTGGGTGCGAGCTTGACGAAGGATAGACTGGTACAAGGTATGTTTCGTCCAGTTCATCAAGCTATAGTATTGTTTCCCGGTTCTAAAAAAATTTTTCGCAGCATGCATGAGGATGCGAAAGCTTGGAAAAGGGCAGACTGTAGTATTCTGCATTCCAAGAGAGATTGAACAAAAGATTCTGCTACTA
>ML974200.1:54131-80784 GCA_010015875.1 Fusarium haematococcum
CGGCAGATCTGAGTGCGCTGAACAATTCAAGGAGGATGAGGCGCAGCCTCTCGACCAACGGTATCATCCACAGCAAGCCCACCTTGGCATCTCTTCACTTCTCGACCGCATTGAGCCCCATGCTGCCGCGGAATTTCGGAAACATTGCCAAGAATTCGGCCTGACAGAACTGCGTACCTCGTCACTACAGGAGGAACAGGAGCGAGAACTCTCGCCCGAGACCGAACACGAAAGACAAGTGGAGAGGCCGCCCCCAGCAGAGCCAGAGATACACCATTTACATGAAGATGTGCGCTGTTTCGTCCGAAATGGTGTGTTTTCACGATCCTCAAGCGCATTCAAGTCCGCCTTTATGGCTCTCGAACACACTTCGGCGGCAAAGAATTTCGACGTGAGAGAGTTCCGGAACAATGTCTGGGTGACACGAGACTTCGCAATGACTGTCAAGGGATCCTTCGGACCAAACAACTACGCGGACTCGTTTCAACGGTCCGTGCAATGGATATTGACGAGCAAGGGAGAGATTGCTAATGACCGCCTTCTGGTTATCAGTCCGTACGAGGCGCAAAATCTTCTACCGGATATCGAGACGTCTCGACATGTCACCCTGCGGCTCTACTCTCCTTGGGTGAATCTTGGGTTTGGGTCACTTGATCATCTCAACCTCTACACTATTCCCCAAACAAGAAACCGTGATACCATCCCACGGGGCCTTATCGCCCAACTCAATGTGTTTGCTGGGCAACTTTATCTGTCGTCCTACAGCGACTATGTCGAACTGTGTGGCTCTCTGGGTCTTGCGTGCAAGGCTGCCGATGAATCCGTCACGCTTGGGCCGGATGGATTCATTCCACTAGACTCAACAGCTGGCAGGTCCAGCAACAAGTCGGGGCTCTCGAAAAGTCCTGTCGGATTCTTGAAGATCCTCATGTCGACAATACGACAGGAGTGCGAGCTGATCGGGAGGACGCACATGGGGAGAATCTTGGAGGGAGTACGGCTGCGCGAGGAAGAATGGGTAGAGATTTAGGGACAGGCTCGATCTTTGTAAAGACACTCAGCAGTGGACAGATGGGAAGATGACTAAGGTCCGGGCAAATTATTCAGACATTGCGTCTCTGCTTGCAAGGGGTGCTAATGCTTCAGTTGTCAATCACAGAGCTGTGTCCGCCATCGACGTCGCGGTCCTTAGCTAGCTCCGCCGGTCTCATCAAGCCAGTTGTCAACAGCAGCGCCGATTTCACAGCCCAGACAGAATCCGGAGTGACAGCATTACACTACGCCGTTCTAGGCGAGATCCTCGGAAGGGTTACGGCAATCCTGGACAACGGCGCTGACTGACACGGCGATGGTGCGACTGGCAGATCTTCTGCGCATAGCAGTCACCAGTGGGCCTACCAAGATTATCAAAATACTGCTCGGGTCCGGGAGCGGACGCTTCTTTGGGGAATGTTCTTTGGGGAATGATGATGGAGATTGTGTCACATTTTACAAGGGATTTCGACTGTGTGTTGAAGCTCTTGATTTCTAACTGAATGAGTGACTGAAGTTGGTCTGTTTTATCCTTCCTTGGATAGGGTCGTATTCGTCAGTTGTGATGTGGTGTTCCCGACGATCTGATTCATCCAAGTCTGATACCGTAGGTCACACAGCCCGTGTGTCAGAGCGGCCATAATGATATGATGTGACAGCATGTGTGCGATTCCTCCATATGTCAGTGAAAAGTTCGATTGTCTGCTGTCTGCTCACTTTTGTATGGGTAATGAGGCCCCAGTACTGGTACCACCTGCATATACCAAGCGGCTGCCCATACAAGTTGTAACCGTGTATATCGCTAGAGAATTCTATCCGTCCACAATTCCTAAGCTTCAGGCTTCCTCCCGTAAACTGAACGGCTAATAGAATATCAGTACGCTGAGAACAAAAATAGGGTGGTGGAGAATACATTGACCAGTAGGCATGGATACTCGGATTGTTCAAATCTTTCCTGACGTCAACCAGGAAAACACCAACCTCCTCAGGAGTCCAGCCAAGGCATCTTGTGAATAAAGCCATTGAAAGCCCCTCAAGAGAGTCCTCTGTGTTCACATTGCTCCAAGCTCCGAGCTCCTTGAACTTTTTATCCTTGGGCCAACGGTTTGTCGGCCATTTGAATGGCGTCTCCTTGACATCAACGAACCCAACCTCGGCCATAATGTGTTTGAGTCGGTAGGTCTCTATGAAAGGACGTCCGTGCTCCTGGGCTGCTTTGGCCAGATGATCACCCCATTTCCGAAGAGCATGATCTTGCGTAAGAGTGTTGTCGCCTGATTGCAGATTTACGTCGATGTCCTGGAGCTCAGCGTAGCCGCCCGGAGTAAGATTCCTCGTCAATGTCAGGGCTAGCCAACTCATTCGTCAAACGGTGAAACAACTCACTTGAACATCTTACGTAAATACTCGGACCAACTCTTGACTGAGGCGTTCATCATTCTGCTGTGAATATAGTTAAAAGGCAGAGAGTAAGTCCAGTCCTCGTCAATATCGTCGATCTCGAACTTCAGATTCGGGGGCACGCTGCTTGAGTTTGAGCTATCATCCGTCTTTCATGTGGGAACTCATCTCTTACAATTCCGGTTGGGTAGGAGACAGATCGACCCCTATCACCTATGCAGATTGTTAGTCTTGGTCGCTCTTTGCTCTGAGATACTTCCTTTCACCTCAGTCTCGGGATGTTCGTCAGCAAAGTCGATCGCCCAAATGCCTGTACCGGTACCCAGGTCGAGAACCCGGCCGGTCTTGAATTCGGGAAGGTTCGGCGGGGAGAGACCAAGTTTGCCATCAAAAGTCAGGAGGAACAGATTGTGCTGCAAGTCTGAAAAGACCAAGTGTAAGAATCTCGGACAGTGGAGGAGCTTTCTATCTTACCTAGTCTGTTGTTTTCTGTTTCGTCATTGGGCATGTAGTATTCTATAGCAGGCAAGAAAGGCAGTGAGCTCCAAAATCTTATAAGGGACAAAAAACATGCAACCTACTTCCGTCCTTGTACGCGTGGTATGTTCTCCCGTTTTCGAGTCGATAATTGAGAATGGAGCTGGTCACGCTAGCAGTTGATGACGCGTTGTCCTGTGTCGCGGTTTGTATCAGCGATTGTGTTTCTTCCCCCAGCACAGCAGGGTAGGTAAGATGTCATCCATACATCTCCAACCGTCGAGTCCACTTCTTCGTCAACCTTGATTGAGGGTTAGCTCTGTTCGTATCGTTCAGATTCGTGGAGGAGAGGGTGTACATCAACATGTATGACAGGCTCTGCACCGGTTGTCGCCATTTCGCCAAGTCTGAAACAGCTTCAGTTGTGCGCGATGAGGTCCGTCGCGAAGCGGGTGTTGAGGTTGGGGAAGAGATTTGTCCTGGGTTTTCTCCCTCACGGATGGAGGGGCGGTCGGATTTAATACTGCAGCCCGCCTTGTTTGTCACTCCAAGCAGGAGCCAATGATGCTGCATTTAGTGGCGTTATTGTCTCTTTTCTCATCGGGGAGGACATACTCGACCAACAGTCACACCAGGATCGCGCATCCCGGCCAATCAAGCGTTCTCTTTTATGGAGACTTGCGGCCTTGGCCAACAACAACCACTGCGAAAGGTACCGACATGTGATGCATGCGAGTAGTGAGGTCTTACGATTTCCTCCCGCAAACAGCGCTTTACTGTAAGTAAACGAGCATTGGGTTTGGAAAATACAAATTCCAAGCGACACCACGCCATCTTTCGTTCTCTCTGAGGTTGCCTGATTGAGATGAGATAAGAAGCTTAAAATTGGCTCCCCACCGCTGTTAGGCCAAAGCATCACGATCATCATCTAGCACCGCACGATAAGCCCTTGGATTCTTCAGTGGCTGACTGCGTCGCCTGAATGCGAGAAGAAATGTTGCAGTGGAGCCGGGACGTGCTTCCGGGCTCCGTGGCGGGGGTTTGGCCGAGAGGGGAAGGGGCGGGGATGGCAGGCCAATTAAGCTGCGCTAAATGGGGGGACACATCCTTCTCACCTAAATTATGCGGGGTACTCCGTACTCTGTATCCGTAGTTTGGCCCAAACTACCGCTGGCCTCTTGGTTAGGTAGAGTTCAATTCTGAATTGCTGTTAGGGGGGGCAACATTGATGCTGAATTGTTGGTAGAGAGCCAAAACGACTCACGTTAAGTGATATGTGGTAAATATGGGGGCGAGTACGGATACACGTTCTATCCATGATGAAATCTCGCTTACGCCCCACATCTTCTAATTGCATACCGAGTCAGCTGTTGGCTAGTCCGGCTAGACCCCTAGCCAGGCTCCTTGGCCCAAACTATATATAACAAGCTGTCCACTCTGGTAGAATTTTTTTTTACTCCAGTATTATATTTCTTTAGCAAGCCAGAAGACAACAGTTTCGCAGGCAAGTTCGGCGCCTCCCCTCAAGGTCTAATAACGCTCGTTGTTTCTGACGTGGTCTTACCTCAGTAGAACAACTCACTTGAGCTCCCTCTAAAATGCCCCAGTCCGACATAATTCCAGAGATTCCTGAAGGCGCAATGGAAAACTTCGTCACCTTTACGAACAATGGCGACGCTATCACAGTATCCACGAAGCCGGGACCCCAGGGCGGGAGGAGCGACACTGCCCCCACAGCCGAGCTGATACCTGGGCTCAACACGAAGAATGGCTGCCTGTGCTTGGCTTGCCGCTCAGATTATAGGAAATGGAGCAGAGCTCCTAGAAAGAGATTCAAGCGGTCAGCAGATTGCCAGTCACGAGTTCGGGATGCAAACACGAGAATATACAAGACCACTGAGAGCCGATAATTTAGCTATGGGGGAGGCGTTTTCGCGGCTCGTTAGTGTGTGGCGTTCTTAAAGTCAACCTTGAAGCGCTTGAATCTGGGATCAAGCAGGCTTTCGGACTTGATCCAGTAAATCACCGCCGAGTCAGATTTCGCCCTCTTTCGCCTTTTAAAGTGAGTCCTTCAATTCTTTCTTCCGACAGCTACGACGAGCCTTGGTTCAAACCCTCACTTATCCCTACTATGCTTGGCTTGGAGTAGGATGGGGTCGGTGAAAAGAAACGAAATGAGAATAAATTGAGCGATCTCTTCGCACATTATTGGCGGAGCAATATCTATTAGATCGGCAAAGAATCCAACGTTATCGTGGCATTCTAAGTCGTTGACAACGGCAGCAATCTCAGCTCGTAGCTCCAAATTCATTGTTCGAGGGATGTCACGGCTCCTTCCATAAATGATCTTTATCACAGTATCAAAAGCTACTAGATCAAACATAGTCTCAAATTTCTAGCAGTAGGGGCCATCGGTTTCTTCCGGTATGGCTTCCTCGAAACCACTTGCAAATATCTTATCGGGGCGACGCGATGCTAGTGTCAGATGCTTTTTTGAACATAAGAAATGGAGTTCAGGCTGGGATTGCGAGCTTTCGGAGCTGCCGATCTGGACAGGGGCGGAATAGCCATAGGAAGGGTGCTTTCTTGGGAGAATGACTAAAGTATCACCGCTAGGGTCGACTCCAATACGGTTGGTCGACATCTTCTTTAATGAATGTGGGCTTTCGGCAAGGAGGGAACGATGATGGTGTTAGACAGCGCGTCCTCACTAGGTAACTGATGATTAAAGATGATATTGGGATGATCTTGAGTGTATTGATGATGTTCCTTGTGTTCGTCCACCTTGTTCTTCGTTCTCCCTCGTTGTCTTTGTATCTGAGGGGGCAAAGCCAAGATACTAGACCTGCTGATCCTGCAACAGATCTGTAACGCTGTTCTGACAATTAAGGTAACATGGGGTGACATCTTCCCTTGAGGTGGCTGCCTGTGTAACATCATCATGCATGCCACTTCAACAATAGTCGCCCGCTAAGGCTAAAATAACCTTCTATCCCACTATGCAGGGATAATATCGCCGCGAATAATAAATTTTATTAGCTAGAAGCAAAGATAGATCCAACTATATTTAGTAGCCTAAGAGCTATATTATAAAGCTAGAATTAGATTCCCTTAGTAAATTCTATCTTTTAATTAGTATAATATATATAATAGAGGATGAAAATAGGAATTAAATAGCCGAGTATATAGAGTAACTCTTTTTCTACCTAAAAATATTTTTGTTTATATAAAATAAGCGTTTTTAGATTTTTAGTGGATTTAAATATCGATTTTTTTTTACCGAGTCTGTGATTTCACCAAGTCCCACGCGACCTCGCTAACCTGACCACACTTCCATGCGCGGATCTCTCGAAATTGATTTTCAAAAGGTCATTCTGCGAGGGCGGCCACTGACGGACGAGAGGAATGCCGAGATCCTGAGTAGCACGCAGTATGCTCTACTCCGCCACATCGAACAGAGGGCTGAGCGGCGAGGGGTCTACGTGCGGACCGATCAGGCCGGTGGGTTGAGCCTATTATATGCTTTGAGGGTTGCTAGCGCAGGAGATTCGTGGTCAAGATGTCTCGTATATAGAAATACTGATTCGTGTGATAGCCAGCTGATCTCACTATGAATAGGAACGCGCCAGCTTCTTCATGTCATAAGTTCCTCTCCTTGAGATAACACGTTGGCTCCCCACGCTTCTTCAGCCCTTCATCAAACTCATGGCTGGTCTTTGGGTCTTCAGGCTTATCTAAATTCACTGACCATTCACGATTCTCTTCCTACCACAAGATACAGCGAGCTAATCTGCATAAGCGCCGTCCAATCTCTCGAACATCGCATAACTGCATCATACATTTCTCGTCATGGCTGAGCATCGAATGGCCGATGCCGCAAATACCTTTCCCAAGTGAGTCCGGACCTCATCCGAATCTGTGTTTCACTGCCCAGATACCACGAACACACCTCAAGTCGCTTTCATTCATCACTCCCAGCTTCGTCCAATATTCCGCTCAGTAGTGCTACTCGGAGCTAGTCATCATCCTTCCGGTCGTTATCGGGCCTTTACCGAACGATCTGCCTTCTCAGCCCCTTCGCAGGGTACCTCAAACTCGAATTCGATAATGCTCAATGCTCTTGCATTTGGCTGACCCTCGAAATGCTTAAGCGCTCAGTAGACCCTAGTATACGAGGTTCTTCTTCACTAAGTGCACTGTAGATAGCTTCCTCCATAGCAGGCATGGTCGTTGTCATGGCCAGCCCTGCAGTTGCCACCCAGATGGGTATACCAACTAATGGACCCAATCTAGTGAGAACACCCACGCCCATGCCGATAGCCAAACAAGCACCATTAACTCCCCAACCCACCGCGGGCACTGTTATAGCTACACTGGCAACTGATGCTATCGCATTAGACTTGTTGGGATCAAGCGCATTGGCAATACCGTCCAGCATATTAGTAGGCGCTGCTGGAAGATTCATCTCAACCAGTTCTTTGCCTTTGTCTTTCTCTCCCGTGCTGGGTTTGTGACGGCCGGGGGGGGGCGTGGCGTTGTCTTGAACAAGGGGCAAGTCACTTTTAGTAATGTGCTCAAGGGTGTTGAGTGTAGCCAAGTTGTATTGATAGCTGAGGTAGCTACTACATAACAATGTGCAAACGAGTGTGTCCTATGTACTTCGAGTGTTCCTGGGACCGGGATGTTGGCGCATCAGTCCAGGGTAGGACCGAGAGGAGCGATGTTCGGTCCCAGTGGTCCTGCTTAGTCGGGTATGTTCTGCCATGCTTCCCCGCCCAGACTCCATCATGGCCGTGACATGCCCTGTTGAAATGAGCATGTTGTGTTATCTTTTTTTTTTTTTTTTTTTTTTTTTTTTTTGGAAGAAGAAAGACTGGTGTTAACGACCGGAAACTATTGACAAGGAGACATCCACATCCTCGCCACCAATGGATCGGAATAGCCATTGATCCGTTAAACAATGGATCTCAACATGCCCGCAGTAGTCATCATTCCCTCCAGACGTGAAAAAGTTATCTCTCTCGCCTCGCGCTTTGCCAGCCACCGCATCATCGTGATGGAGTTGCGAATCTGCCAACCGTTTATTGGGTACCGCACCAGCTCGTCGAGATTCATCTTAATGTCGTCGAAGTCGACCTTGTCCCCCTCCCCAATCTCTTTCAGCCCGCCAGATCTGCTTCCGCTGGTAGTCTTTCAACTCCTCACAGTGTAGTGCCAACTGGACGCGTGACCTGAATGCCTCATCCATGGTGCGAACGCGCCTCGCGGTGAGGATGAGAAAGCCCTCGTAGTACTCGAGGGCGTGTAAGAAGGCAGACGCTAGGGCGTTGCCCTCGAGATCTTGAAGTGTTCGCTGCTCGAGAAACTTGTCTGCTTTATCAAGCACCACGACACAGTCCCAGATCTTACCCAGGTGGAAGACAGACTGGAGATACTTCTCCACCTGCTCGGGCTCAGTACCAATGTCGTCACAAGTCACCGTATAGAGCGGCTTCCTCGCCATCTCAGCGACTGACTCGGCCGTGAAGGTTTTCCCGGTGCCGGTAGGGCCGTAAAGGAGCATGGTGAGACCATTTCTCTTGTTGTCGATGAGATCTATGCTCCTTTCTGTCTCAGGCTGGCTGGTCACGCAGGCTCGGATCAATTCCTTCATGTCTTCATCGACCACGAGGTTCTCAAAGGCCTTGTCATTCCAGACAACGTCTCGAATCTGATCCGCCCGGAGGTCAACTATTCGAAACATTAGTATGAGATACCGTGATTTGGATGATGTCAAAATCGAATGAACTTGCCCCATTTCTTGCGTCGGAGGTCAAAGCCGGGAACCATTGTTGGGAACAAAGAAATCTCGGGAGGTTGGGGGTCTTGATCTTCTTTTGGTGAGTATTCATCCGTTCTGGAGCATTCATTTCGGTAGAAGCAACTTTTGGTCGTCTGAAGTTCTTTGTACGTGTTGAGATCGATCATGAATCTTTGCCCTGATACAAGTCAGTTGCCTTGAATCTTCGAAGACTCAGATCCCACCCACTGCTTGTGTTCCGCCTGGAACGGCCCCATTGTACGAGACAAGCTGCTTGCGACGCAGCTTCCACCACATCTCGGCTCGCCGCTTCAACGTCTCTTCCGCGCCGTGGGCAGCATATTTGAGGGGCCTGGCACCCAGGGCTGCTATATCCACTTCATCATCTGGGAGTTCGGTTTTGAGAACTATTTTGACTTCTTCCTCGACCAGATAGAATGCGCCAGAATATTCAAGCGACTGACAAGGAACGCGCCATGTAGCCAATTTCTTTGATGTGCCTTGTTGGTCACGCTCCTTGTCTATCCTCTCGCCAAACTCAACCGGTTGAGGGCGGGCCAGAACCATATGGCCCCTGGGAACACCATTCTCATCGGAGACTAGAATGCCTCCTAAGTGGAAGAGAAATGGCATGGAAAAGCGAGATACGCGACCTTTGCGCAATTGGGCATCGATCGTGTCAAATAGTGACGCATAGTTAGCCTCGATCCAGTCCACAAGCGCCATCACGAGCCGTGCCTGGCGCTTGGGCAAACTCTGGATGTCGTGAGACTTTCGGTGGTGGTACCGCCAGGTGTAAGGGGGCGTCAGAGTTTCCTTATCGGCTACCTTTGGTACGTCAGTGCAGGATGGTGTTTGTGCAAAGAAGGCCTTCATGGCTTCGGCCATCTCATTTGATACCAACAAGATGGTATGGGCGTCAGCCTCGGGCTTGCCTAGAGATTTGTTGGCATCAATTTCTGCTCTTGCAGCCAGTTTCGGTTCTAGGCAGCTATAGCACTTGTAAATGATGAATGGCATGTTGCGAAGCTTAGCATATTCGACTGGATCAGGAACCAGAAATCGATCCCCAGGCATCAACTCTTTACCGTACTTCTCACGGTCCGCCTCAAACAGGTCCGCCTCCAACAAGTAGGTGGTAGTATTGTTCTGGTCGTTACGTTGCAAGCGGTGGAATACCTGGGCGTTGATGGGCTCCAGGTCCATTTGCTTTGCGTGCAGCTGGCCATTTTCGTCCTCTAGTCGCTGTATTTGCTTTCTCCATGAGTCGATCTCTTTATCATTGGTCGATGTGTCGTCGCCGGCCGGGCGAGTTTTCCAGAGGCCAGTCATCTTCTTGGCACTTGTAATTGCGTCTGCTCTGAGCACTCCACTTGAGTTCACTGTGCTGACTTTGTAATAGGGAATGGAAAACCTATATGAAATGTTTGAGAATGGTAAGTTCTAAAAAGTTTATCATGTTTGTGAGAGATGACATACCTTGCGTTCTATAGTGATGGCTTTCTAACGCAAGGAGTTTACTCCTTTCGCTCGTTGCGATCGCGTCGTTTGAGATGGTGTTGAATACTTGAGATGCCCCTTCAGCTTGTCCAGCACTGAATTCTTCATGCCCCAACTCGTGAAAAGATTCGCCGAAATAACCAGCCTCTGAGTCCGTCTTCGCAGGGTATTCTTCTGAATGTAGCCTTGTGCGGCGTGTTATACTCGTCGAGGGTACGTATCCGGTCGACGGTCGGCTCTCTGATTCGGCGGAGGCGGTCGAATGGGGATGGTCTATTATGTCTGAGAAGACCACTCAGACTTGCGATCCGCATCGCGATACCTTAGAATAGGTCGTCGATTTGTGATTTGGGCCGATTCAGTCCCTTGTTGTCCCAATGAGGGGGGGACGCGTCTTTGCAGTATTGGGGCGAGGGATCAAGTACCAATATTGCTGGCATCGATAGCGCCGTCTGCTATCAGGCCAGTGCAGGTACCTAAGCCTCGTCTTGTGTGTTGGATGAGGCCAGCGTAAATTGTGCGTGCTGAGAATACTTGCGGCGGATCAGGCTGCGCACGACAAGTCCCTCAAGTTACCCCTCAAGTGGTCAGCAACGATTCGTTCCATGATTGACCGAGGGCAAAGCGTGTTGTTTTGCACATTCATGATACCCTTCCACCAATGATTGTGTAGCTGCTCGCTCTCATCTGTCAGATTATGCTCGGCTCTCGACCAGCAATACCCCCTGAGGCATCACATGTCTGTGCAATCAGTCAGCCTCTTCTCTTTTGTGAATGACTTCAAAATAGGACATATGAATCGGGCTACCCCTAAGGCTTGAGCCCGCGAGAACTTGGTGGAATTCATACAGGCAGTTGATGGAGGCATTTTATTTTGTCAAGAGCAGATGCCACCGCTGCGCACAGTATCGGAAACGGAAACCTCGCCCGACAGCCGTCTCATACCATCACGTAATGCTTGCTCATTGTTCTGGAACGTAATGAAGTGTTCAATGAGGAGCTTGGCCTGTCGTTTAGGCATATCATATCAAGCATCCTCCGCTCCACGTCCAATTTTCTCCCCTGGAATAAGATACTGCTTCCCCTGGCATGGCGAAGAGCCGTACGCATATCTGACCGTGGTTATCTGGCGAACAAGTGCTCTTGTCGGTTTCTCGGTAACTGATTGCTGAGTGTCAATGGTAGCGTATCTGTAAGGCTAACATTAAGCTCCTCGCTAAATTCCCATATAGAGAAAAAAAAAAAAAAAAACCTATGCTTGAGTGGTAGGTCGTAGATGAATTGTTGCTAGGGTTCAACTTCTGTACATGTTTTCATAGAACGTTTACCCTCAGTTAAGCTCCAACTTTGTAAAACTTGTCCGAAAATTCTTGCTCTAACAACTTGAACGCCCTCAGGACCTTCATCAACCCGCCTCCCTTGTCCAAGTCTGAGCGCGAAGAAGCTGCCTCCTCCTCACTAGCGGATGAACCCACCATCCCTGAGTGAGACCCAGGTTCAGATTCAGACACAGAAGTGTCGCTTTCGTCCTCCCAGCTTTCAGGGACCTTGGATTTGGCCTTTTTCTTTCCCAAGGCCTCGGTAGCCTTTTGGTAAGCTCCGGCTGACTTTGGCATCTCGGTGGTCCGAGGAGTAACCTCGGCGTCTCCTGTGTCCCTCACTTCGTCTTCAACATCTTCCATCTCAAACTCCTCCCCTGAACTGATGACACCTCTGAGGCTGGTCACAATAGTCTTCAGCGTGAGTGAGAAATCCTTGAGATGAAACCAAACTTCGCCCCTTCGGATGTGGTTCTCTCGCACTAAGACGGTCAAGCTTCCATGCTTGAAAAAATCATAGAGGTAAGCATTGAGCTCAACATTGGTATCGCACGGCCATATGTTGATATTAGGGATGGCAGACTCTTCTAGAAAGACCCCATCTCTCACAGTAGAGCAGAGGTCTTGTATCGAGTCAAAGTCGTCTGTGAATCCAGAGAGAGCCGCGAACGGTGAACGGATGACGGGCGGGGGCTCGCTCTCCAACCCGCATACTATGCCTTTTTCGGGCCCGACAGAAATCTTGGTCAGCGGCAACATCCGGTCTTCTTTGTCTGTCAAGTGCCGGATGATGTAGGAGTGGACGTAGTCCTTGAAGATGGAGAGTGTTTGTTGGTTATGCTGAACAAGCAATTCCTCAGCAGCAGCTGGCAACCGCTGGAGGAAGCTCTCGGACGAAGACCTCTCTACAACTCCAAGAAGATTTGATTTCTGCTGAATAGGGATCCTGTTGAATAAATGGCTAAGCACCAACATCATCTCACGGAGCACTCTCTGCCGAGCAGTGTCGATGTTTTTGCATAACTCGTGAAAGTAGCCGCCACGAAGTAAGGAGTGGAATGCAAAGACGGCGTTCTCGGTAAAATACAGGTGTCCGACAAGGCCCGCAAAGTGAATAGGAGCCCCGCTAGCAGACAGTAGATTCTGGCGTCTCAAGTACTCGATAGAAAAGCGTAGGTGATGTTTGACCGACATCTCGGCGTCTGGCCCTCCCAGATATAATCGAGTCTGTGACAGTAGAGCTTGTACAGCATCGACTGCAAACTGGCAATTGTTGGTCCCATGTAACAAGACAAAGAGGCGAAGGACGAGAGTGGTTGAGATGGGGAACTGCCCCTTGAGGGCAGGCAGTCTAGAGGACATGATCTCGTGGACACGGTCTCGGCTGATTCCGTTGAAGACGACGTTGCCCAGGAGATCAAAACCTCGTCTTCCCGCGCGCCCCGAGGCCTGACGATAGTTCTGGGGTGATAGAAAGACAGAGTCACCGCTGAAGACCACGGTTTTGCAGGGCATATTGATGCCGAGTGCGAGCGTTCCGGTGGCAACGACCAGTCTGAGGTAGCCTCTCCTGAAGAGCATCTCGACACTACATGCTATCAGTTTTCATTTTCTTGCTCAATGCCATGTATTCACCATTGGGGCGGATGGGAAGAGTCAAACTTACATCTGACGATAGCGCCGATTCATACCAGCATGGTGCACGCCTAGTCCACGCCGAAGGGCTGCAATTAGCCATAGCGGGACTCTGTCCACGTCTAAGCTTCCCATCAAGTCGTCAAACTCCTTCTGCTGCATCGCCTTGGTGCCTGCAAAGCTGAACTGGCTCAGGGGCCACTCGGGGTTGAAGCCCTCCCACGGACTTGTCTCAGCGCTCGCTTCTTGGCGGACGGCCTCGAGCTTGGATAGAGTCCTCTCATCGTCACGTCTGGGACGGCTGAAGGACTGGTTCTCAAGAGAACTTCTCTTCTGCTTCTGCCATTGACCAAATTCATTGAGTTTCTTTTGCCAAGTTGTATCGCTTTCCTTGAATGCCGATTCCGCTTCCTGCAATGTGGATAGCATACCCTTCACGGCTCGTTCGCATTCAAGGCGGTCGTAGTTGAAGACTAGAGCAGGCAGGGCGTCTTGTGCATGAAGCTCGCAGGCCAAGGCAAACAGGTTGGCCATATGATCAGCTCGAAGTGAGCCTGAGGGATCTCGATCTTCGATAGCGGTTTTTGAAGCTTCAATGCTGTCTTGGAGGGCTTGAAAGGGTGAATCTGGACTCTCCATCGCCGCCTTGAGCTTGGTTTTCAATATTCTCTCCCACCCAATCACGTGAGACTTTTCAATGACCTCCGGCAAGGCCTCAGGGGGGTCCAGTCCCACCAGAAGTTCTCGTGGAAAAGTTTTGTCCATATGCTTCCAGAGCGTGAGGCAGTCCCTAGCCTCTAAGTTGATGTCATCCAGCGCTGCGCGGTTCCTACACCAGGTCAGCGCTATGCCCTTGGTCACAAATAGTAAACTTGCCTGTCTTTGAGCGCCACGACGGGATGAACAAACTTGAAGCTGGGACTGACACCATTGCCCTCATCTAATCCAGGCACAGGGAGCCTTGAAGGCTTCGAGAGCTCCCTGAAAACAAATCTCTCGGGAGGCTCATAGATGAACTTGCGTAGATCAGAGTATCTCACATCATGCACAATCATTTTCATTCTGCATCCCTTCCGTGCCTCAGACTTGGCCAGCCAGTCCCTGAGCTCTTCAGGATTTCCCACCGTTGCCGAGAGCGCGACGATGGGACACGGCGCAAGCAACAGCAACTGTTCCCAGATAATACCGTCCTCGGCCTGGCCTATGCAGTGGACTTCGTCAAAGATGATTCGCTTGACTCGCAGAGACCATGCACCAGGACGATTGGCGTTGGTTGGGGCCAGCAGCATGATCTGCAGCATGTGAGGCACTGTGACCAAGATCTGGCATCGAGTCGGATCGTTGATGCGATAATCACGCGTATGGATTGCCCAGATCGATTTGCCCTGCTGGTTTTTGTATTGCTTGGAGAATCGAGTCTCGATCTCGGCAGCGATCTGGTTCACGAGGGCTTTCGTTGGTGCCACATACACCAAGACACCATCGTCGCTCTCCTCAAGAATTTTCTTCATGGCGTAGAAGGAAATGAAAGTCTTTCCTGCTGATGTGGGAGCAACGACCAGCAGACTCTCATTGGCATCGATTGAATCGAGAACCCCTCGCTGCCAGGCATCTGGCTCAAACGGCACTCGAGTGTCAGGCTGGGAGTCAAATTGCCTGTCCATGTATGGCCCTCCGTGTTCAAGCTGAAGGACGCGATGGTCACGAACCAGCTTAGGCACATTCTTCAATAGCCCTGGCCTAACGCTGAAAGGCAGCTTCCGTCGCGGTTCATTCTCCACGATTTTGAGCTGAGTCATGGAAAGGGCCGCGGCCATTTCTCTGGCAGCGTTGGCGATATCAGGGGTGCAGTTTCGTGACCTTGAAATGGCTTGGAGCCAATTCCACATCATGGAAACGAGGTACAAACCTGCACACGTCAGTATCTAGCTGTGGCTACCATGAGGGCTAGGAACTGGCCTTCAGAAGAGCGTTCATCCACATCCCTGCGTGTGTGAGCCCAGATCTTCACCAGGACGTTGCACAGATACAAAGAAACCTCTGGCCGAACTACAGCATGACTTCCAGGAAATCGAGGATTTTGAAACTCTTGGGCTTTGAGATAGCACATGACAAGGTCCTTGTCGTTCTTGAACTCTGCGCATTTCTCAGCCCAAAGCCGCAACACATCGTTTCGTTTCGTTTGGACCTTCTCCTCCCTCAATTGCTGAGAAGTCAACAACGCACGTTCTTTTCCACGCACTCCGACCAGTTTACTGCCTCCTCCGTTCCGATTGGAGTCGCCTAAGCTGGCTTTGGGGAGAGCACAAGCCGACTTGTGCAGAGGACGCGAGTGCACAACGATAGTTTCTCGGTCAAAGACCTTGCCAATGAGGCTAGTGAGACTCGCGGCGTATGTGACAACATCTGCCAACAGCCTCTGGCGCCTCTTTTGCCTGATCTTCTCAGCCCAAGGCAGAACCTCGACGCGGGTCTTCCGGGTGTGGACGGGTTTGTAGGTGTGCCAGTGGTGGAGGTCCCGGAACACTGCTACTGCTGCAGGTTCGACATGCTCCGTTTCCTCCTGAAGACTGACATCCTGAAGGAATTGATCAAAGACAGGATGACTGAATGGTAAGGCAGCTGGAACCGTGAGCGTTGCCGGAGCGATTGGACGATCTTTGCACAGGGCAAAGCCGGGAAGCGGCCCTCTACTTAAGGCCCTCCTGCCACCGAAAACCTTTTCTCGTAAAGATTTTCCTTGCTCAAAAATAGATGAGGAAACGCCTCTCCCATTTCTGAGTGCTTTAAGGGTGTGGAAGAATAGCCGTCCGTCGACGAGGTCATAGAGATCCCACTTGGTTCGTCCAGTCAAGCCAACCCCATTCTCTACCAGATCTTGGGATGTTGTGCAAAACATATGGAGAAATCGAGTATCGTCTGGCATCAGAGTGCGGTTGGCAAAACTGAAACAGCGGTCTTGAATACGACAGATCTTGAGGGCGCCCACTTGGAGGATCAGAGCCTCGACACGGACGATGTCATCCTTGGGGGGGGTTGTCCCTCGTGGACAGTTGCTCGAGGTAGACACAGCAAAAAGCGACCACAATTTTCTCTCTGGCTGAAAGCTCCGAGCTCAGCAATTGAGGCTGGGATATCTCCTCGAGCACGGCCAGAGAAAAATCTGATGGTTGCTTCGTGCTGCGAGCAGGTCTGTCGATGCGGAGGTCTAGAAAACCACCCTTCGATCCACCTAACAATGGCATGAAAACCTCAAGGGACCGTTAGCAGACGATCAACGAGTTCAAGAGAACAGGTCTCACCTTTGAACTCTTCAATACGATCGAGTTAATCACAGCAACATTCCTCCCACTGTCTAAAATCTTCCAGATCAGATGCCGCAGGCGAATGGTTTGCTCTCGGCTGTCTCCTCTGCCCTCGTCGCAGAGCATGAAATGTATCGTATTGCTTGCCAGATAATCGTTGCACTCTTCGCTTTCAAACGAGCCAAGTTCCAGGACCTTGATGCCGATGTCTGATCTGTTCAGATGCTGGATAAGAATTCGGCGGGCGAGGAGGTACTTGGAAGCATAATTTGATGCTCTCACGCCGTCGGGCACGCAGATATCTTCAAGGTCCTGGAAAAAGACAACGTCAAAGCTGCAATCCCTCTTCTTGAGGCTGCTGAGGAATGTCTCGACGGCATGAATGGCGTGCAACAGCTGGAATCCTCCTGCAGATGCTTGATTAGACCTGGTCCCAATGTCTTCAGTGATGTGCATGACATACCATCAAAGTCAACCTTGGCCTCGGCAAGAAAATATCGCATCAAAGCCTCTCCCTGGATGGCGAAGAGTTCCCGGCCGGCAAAATCTCCTATGATATCGACTGTGGGCGGGTGCTGGTCTGCGTACCAGTCCAACAGGGCTTCCTCTGGAAGCTTCTTGCCTGGCTCCATGATCACGCGGGTTCCTATCGCGGACGACACTCTGTCTCAATTAGAAATTGAATTTTGGTGATGGGATGAGTTCGAAAGCTGTAGTAAGAGAGAGGAAGACGGCCCATCCTACACCCATGGGTGGGTTGTATGCCAGTGGCTGCAAGTGGCAGCAAGGATCATTCATGCCGGAGGCCCACCGCTCAACCTGCCTGATCAAGGGCGCACCACGGCCTGAGCAGCCAGGCAAAAATGGTGCACTTTCCTTACCCCGCTCTGGGCGGTGCATTGTTCATCCCCCGATGCGTCTCCCCGCATCCCAACACCGATGATCGATTAAAACAAAGCCAATGATGAGACGCATTTCTTATCTCGACCACGCTCCATTCCCGATGACCTTTGTGTCTACTCATATAGGATCAACCTTGGAGGATGTGAAACCAGGGAGTCTCCGCAACATTAGGGCCCTTCCATTCTCAATTGAGGGTTGAAGGCGTAACTCGCATCCTACATGGAAGTATGTAGGCTTCAGAGGTGTGTGCATTTGACTTGCCAAGTATTGGTAAATGATAAGATTTGTCGGTGTCGGATTGGCCGCCACGACAGCAGGCTGTGCCTTGTACATACATTTAAACCACTCTGAAAGTCACAACGATTACGGGAAGGCTGGACCGGTCACCGAAGCGTGAATCCTCAACCATCCGCTAAGTAGAACAAGTCCTGAGAGGCAGGTCCGCCCTCGACGAGGCACGTCCTACCCTACCCATATGGTGGTTGGCATGCTCGCGGGTGTGGGGGGCAGGTATGACAGCGCCACTCTACTCCGTGCCGTATGTTAGTCCTATTGTCATCGCAGATTAGCGACGAAGCCGGGGGAGATCATGCCTGTTGTTGATGTCAGAGAAAAGAGGGAAGAGGAAAGGGGCTGGCTTGGCTGAGTATTGTACCGAGCCCTGTGGCGCTTAATTAAGGGGCTTTGGCTACACAGGCTTGCCGAGGATTGGGTGGATTGCCATAGTTGGCCTTGACTACCATGACGGGGCGAAAAGAAACAAATCAGATTGTGGGCCTCATAGGTCCGCTTGCGAAACGATGAACTCCGAGCAAGGGAGAAGATATTTGTGCGAAATAACGGAACGGAAGAGAGTAGCTCTCCGTCATCTCTCAGGTAGATGCGACCACACGAAGAAAAAAAAAAATAAAAAATGGCTGGGTGGTGTGCGAGTGCATGCTCCATCGCCTGGTATGGACACTTGGCTGGCCTCCTGCATTGTTGTCACATCAGTGCGCCCGTGGCGTAAACCAGCTGAGCTACCCCGCTCGCTATGGATATCACTAGGATACAAGCTACCAGCGTTGTACAACAGCTGTGTCACAAGTTTTCGTTTGACTCGGATTTTCCATAATCCTCTGCTAATGCAATGGGGCCAGTTGCGCCACGTAAATACAGCTCTGTCGTCTCAACTGTTGTCTTAATGAACAAGCACCGCCCTCTAAAGCTTCTCGTATCGATCTTATGGCGTATCGAAATCCAACAATGCCCGGCGAGCCGGGAGAGGGCCAAGCGAGACCCTACCATGATCACCAAGTTTCTTGTGCCCCGCACCAGTCATTGCCCGTTCCTCTTACGCTACCCTCGTTGCGCGGCGTGCCGTTTCGCAGCACGCTAGTCAACCAGCAAGGATACCATATCGCAGCACAACCACTACTTTCCTCTCCCTTTGACGAATCCCTATGGTCACATGGTCTTCTCGGCTCTCGCAGTTCTTTATTGAACGCTGCCCGGTTTTCTTCATCCATCACTAGCCACGTCATAACGCCCTACCCAGGTCAACAAGTTCTCCCAGCTATAGGCATTCTAATCGGCGGCGCAAACCTCGGAGAGCATGCAGTCTCTTCTGCAGACTTGAGACCTGACCTGATGAGAACACCTCAACGTCTGAACTTGTTGCAAGCCGACGAAAACCGCGACAGCAGCGTCAACGACACCAACAACATTTCCGTCAGCAAAGGCAAGGACAACAATCTCAAATACTCACTTAGATTTCGACAACAGCCTGCCGCTGCTCGATCTTGCGGTTTTGGTGAGAGGGATAGAAGAATGGTTGACCCGCCTCCAATTGTTCAGCTTCATGTCGAGGGTCTCAGCCTCATTGAGGAGGAGATCGGGGAACTACTTCGATACCCCCACTACGTCGTGAGCTGTTCAATCTATGACGAAAGTGGGAGTCAGGACTTTTCACTCATGCCTAAGCACCAGGAGCAGAGACGACTGATGGGCTCCTTGGTTAGCGTACCCTTTATTGGCAAAGACGAATTTGACAAGGAGGGATGCTTCTTTTGCTTCCCGGACTTATCGTGTCGGACCCCAGGGTCGTTTCGTCTCAAATTCAGCCTGGTCAAAGTCGACTCGGTTCAAGCGGCAGAAGTAAAGCATTTCCCAGTTCTCGCTGTTGTAGTGAGCAATGTCTTCACCGTCTACACTGCAAAGGGTTTCCCGGGCATGAAAGCAAGCACACGTCTCACCAAGTGTCTCAGAGAACAAGGGTGTATCATACCCATAAAGAAGGGTAGCAGTGAGCTAAAGAACAAGCGGAAGAGGAAGCGTGGCGACTACAACTTGAGTGATGAAGAACAGGAAGATGAAGTGTCCTCTGCAAGCAAAAGAAGGCCCTAGGTGAATGACTGCATAGGAGCACCATAAATGAGATCTTTGTCCTGTGCCAGGGCTTTGGCCAACTTAATCCGATGAAGCCTCGGTCACAATATATGACGGTCGTAAGATTCCCAAGGGATAATCGGTCGTGCTGGGTTTATGTTGGCAGAGGGGATGCTTGACGTTGTCCTTAAATAGGGTGGTAAGTCACGTCTGGTAATGTGCTCAAAGGTATTGAGTGTAACCAAGTAGTATTGATAGCTGAGGGAGCTGGTACATAGGAAAGTGCGAATGAGTGTGTTCTATATACTTGTGATGTCTTGTGCGGATCACATAGGCTTGCGGTAATCGAGTCGTGATCCATCATGATCCATCTTGAGGATCATGGCCGGCTCACGGCTTCCTGGGCATGATCCGCCGTGATCCTGCGTTGATTGGCGACGGGTTGCGGGTCACCCCTTGTCATGTGCGCTAGAGGATTTCAGGCTGTGACACAATACATTTGCTTAAATAGCCCTCTGGGGTCTAAGTCACTGCCATAACATTCGTGATACAGAGATATTGAAAAGGGGACAAATCACAGCCTTTGCCCCACATGAGCCAATAGGATTTTCCCAGTTACCTAAGCTTCCCCGTCGCTGCCTGATCATATCACGACGTTCACGTTTATACCCGAATTTGTCAACAAACGCAATATTGCTTGCATCTCCAAAAACCCAATATCCCGAATCAGTACTGTCCCATACCGAAGATCTATCGAAATGAGCGCGAATGAAAGCGATACTGAGCAATCTCTACAGCAGATTGCCCACTGCCATGGCAGATCAATCATTTCCCTCCTCATCGACATCCAAGAAAGCAAGGTGGAACAGAAGATATTTCTGCCGTTTCTTAAGAATTTAGAATGTCTAAGGCCACACCGACACAAACCGACTCTACTATGCCGCCAACGGGTTGACGCATTCGAAAATCCGTCTTACGTCGCTTTATCATACCCGTGGGATGGATGCAAGTTCGAGGATCTGAGTCACGGTCGTTACAAAGTACAGAGCAGAGACAGGGGCAGAACCAGTTTTGATTCTTCCGAAGTCAGAGACTGTGTCTTTGACCGCATCCTCAAGTACATGCATAGGTTCCGTCTGAAGTTCCTGTGGATAGATCGACATAGCATCAGACAACAGACTTGCGACGAAGTCGAATGCGGTCACCTGGAGTGCAGTCAGAAGCGCGAAGGCCTAAAAGCCATGGATCTTGTCTATAAGCACAGCGACCACCCTGTTGCTTTATTAGCGACTCCTGTCGAAGCTCGGAACGACCTCAAATTATTGGTCCGGATTCTCAGCGGTGATCTTGTCTCCACCAGTCGACGGAAACCCCGCTTCAGACTATCCGAACAGACGAATGCCAGAGAGGCAACCGACGCTCTTATGCTTCTAAAGAAGTTGACGAGCGATCCGTGGTGGACGAGGGGTTGGGTTTTCCAGGAGAGCTACCGCGGCGGGGCTGCAATGTGTCTGCTCATTCCTCATCCGCCTCATTTGGAAAGGCTAAAGCGTTCCTTTGGCACCACACTCTTCAACGACATATGCGCTGAGCTTTGTATCGATCTCGTCAAATTTTCTTACGAGGCCACCCGTCTTTGCTTGGCCTTCGAAAGCGAAAAGTTCCCGTCGCCCCAAGCGCAACAAGCCATTAGCCAGATCACCACCACGGCTGGAAGGTACACTCTCCTGCTGGAAAAACACGAGTCAATGTCACCTACCATCATCTCAGACATCGGTAAAAGGAATATAAAACAGCACTGGGATCGGCTCGCAATTGCTGCCAACTGTTGCCAATATTCCACACGCCTAGATGTTCGGGAGTTACAGCAGAAGAAGCACAGCGTCAGCCTCTCCATGTTGGCCTTGTGGTTGCTGAATGGAGAGATTTTCCGCAACAAGAAAGCCACCGGCCTCCCGTCCCAAATGACTGTCTTGGAGTTTATAACCTCACACTCCTTCAAAGGTTTTTATGCTCCTTTGAGTCGACGCAGCCTGACTTTCAACAAAGGATGTCGTTTCCCCGACGCCAAACTCACGCCCAGAGGTGTATTGACAAGAGGCCACTTGTGGAAGCTGGGCAGGCCGATTCACTCGCGTGAGATAGCTCGACAGCCCTCGTGGGTCGACGAGCCAACAGGGAAGCTAAGTCTGCGTGATCGTAAGCGACTCACCCAACTTGCGAATATGCTCCGAGTTCTTCGGCATTTTGCTCTCGAGAGTCAGCTTCAGAAATTTTTAAGACGTGACGCAAAGGGTGAATTCGATGACCGCTTCGCTGACACCTTTGCGGGAAACTACATGCGAACCATGGCTTCGGAAATCGCCGACGCGATCGACCAGGGCTTGACGCTAAGATTAGCATGCATGTGGGAACCTTCGACTCGGAGGTCATCGCATCGGTCCTCGTATCGGGGTATCTTCATCTGCAATGATGACGATGACGATGTTGAAGTTGACGGGGTGGGCTTACGACGCTCGGTTCAAGCGAATGGGCCTTCCCTCATCTTCACAGCCTCTTGCCCCAAGAGGGAAGGCTCCGCTGTGTATCAGGCCACCGATTTAGATCGGCATGTATCCTTGGAGGTGCAACAACTGGGTTCTGTGAAAGAAGGCAACAGGATAGTTCCTCAGTTGCGAGTCGGGCGCTGGGTTCTCGGATTGTGTTTCTTCGAGGGATTTGAGACGACGAGTGTGCTGTTCCCATGGCCCCCTGGTCTTGAGGCAATCGTTCCATGATGTATTTAGAAATACTCTGGTCTTTGCCAGCGTGAAAAGTCCTGAAAGGCGATACTACATATCGAGAGGAAACAAACATAAAGAGATTTATTATCCCATCTCAAACTTTCATTGTTCTAGAACGTAATTAAGTGTCTAATGAGGGAGGAGCTTGGCCTATCGCTTAGGGAAATCACATCAAGCGTCCTTCGTTCCATATAAAATTTCTCCCTTGGAACAACCCGCTTCTTCCCTTGAAGCTACTTAAAGCTACATGTATACCTGACTATATTTACGTGGCGTATAAGTGCACCTGTCGGTTGATCAGTAGCTAATTACTGGGTGTAATTGAGAGTTCATCTGGAGGGTTAGCTTTATGCGCCCCTTAATTCGCTAACAGAAAAACTTCCCATATATTAAATGATCATTAACGTACATGATAAGCGAGTGGACCAGACAAGCGGGTGGACCAAAAATCTCAACCTTTGAGATAGAAATCACCATAAAAACACAACAAATCATCCAATTAATTAAAACTAATCACTATACTCTTCCCCAGACATGACGATAACTATCTGACATGTTCTTGTATTATGACCTGTCTTGCCGCATGTTCCACAACGCCTTTCCTTCACTCGTGCCGACCCTCCTTGACCACCACTTCTCGACGATTCGGCCACCGCCTGTGCATTAACCTCCTTCTGGCCAACTGCTTCCCTACCTTCCTCTAGAGTCATCGTCCCTCTTTTCTGTAGGCGGGTCCTTTTTGCCCTCCGCCGCCGGCTAAGTGTCTCATTTGCCCGTCGAAGGTCTTGGATCTCAGACCTCATCAACGCCATCTCATGCATAACCGCCTTCGTTCCTTTAGAAAGAGACTTGAGTGCATCTAGAATAGACTCTGGGGAGCTACTTTGATGCCTTCTGATTCGTCTTTCAAGGTATTTAGACTGAGATTCAGCCTCGAGGACAGTCTTTGGGGTCTTTGAAACCCAAGGGTTGGGGTGGCTAGCCTCCTCCTCGAAAGGCGTTGGAGTCCGCAGCTGCACATCAAGCTTTGAGACCACACTTTCTGGATCAAGAGGAACAAGCCCGGCTCCTCTAAAACCTGCCTTGATATTTGCCTCCGTCATCGTGGCTTGAAATGCGGCGTAAAAGGCCATGAAGAACTCGGTCTTGGAAACGTGGGTTATAGAGCATCTAATCAGACGCTCTATTTCTCGACCATAAGCCTTCTTGAGTAGCCCAAAGCACCCGACGTCAAGTGGCTGAAGCAGATGAGATGAATGAGGCGGCATACAAAGCGTGATGATCTTGTTCTCTTTGCAATATTCCTCAAACTCGACTGAGTGGTGACTTTCGTGCCCATCAAGGATCAGAAGACGATAGCGACTATTCGATCGCTTGGCTGTGCACCGGTCAAAGTGCTTTAGCCACTCAAGACCAGTCTCGTTATCGGTCCAGCCATTTTGGGTCGTCGCAATAGCCCAATCGCCCGGAAGGTTGCTTTCTCGGTACCAATTGGCAAGGTGATATTGGCCTGCAACCACGATGAACGGCTGGATCGCCTAGCCTTCCGCATTGATGGCCTGAATGACTGTAACCCATTCCCGGTTTCCAGGCTGCACTGATTTCGGTCTTCCACGCCTTTCTGCGCCTGTAACAACCATTCCGCTTGCAATCATGCCCATCATAAAGCCAGTCTCGTCAAAGTTATAGATATCATCTAATCGGATGCCATACTTGGCGATTATGTTCTCCACAAGCCTAAACCAATTGCGAATAATAGTTGGATCTTCGCATTTGGCTCTCTGGTAGTCGTATTTACGAAAGAAACGCGTCTTGAGCTCTTTGTGTCGCTTGACGAAGTTAGAAGCCCAGCGCTTGCCGATAGGTGATGCGTCGCGGTCGGCGAGCAATCGGTTAGCCATTTCTTCAATACCACGCAGTCGCGGGGGAATCCTCGCGAATCTAGGTCGAGGATAAACCGAATAATAGCTTGGTCCTCTAGATCAGATAGTTTCCGTGACTTAGGTATAATATCGTATCGGGAAGAAATGCCATGGGTTCGGCGCCAGAGTGAGCCATAGGAGGCCTGGTAGATCTCAGCTGCACGATGGAGACATAATTCTGGGTTGTTTTGATAGGCCTGAAGTGCAAGAATGATATTTGCCTCTTTATTTGATTGAGACATGATTGATTGTTGAGAATCAATTGATCAAATAGAAATGTTGTAGGGTGAGGGATTTCTGGTCCACCCGCTTGTCTGGTCCCCACTCGCTTATCATGTACGTTAGCTTAACATTAGGCTTAGTAATAAAGAGAAATATATAGGTATATTAAATAAAACTTGCTTTATTAAATATATAATATATATATTTTAGCTTCTATAAAGAATGTATATAAGAGGTAAGTATTATAGTTATATAAGTATTATAAAAATCCCTTAACTTATATCTTTTTTATTTAATTACTTATTTCTTAATTACTCAATATATTATAAGCTTTCATTAAGGCTAAAATATTTCTTACCTTTTAAGCTATAGAAAATAATTCTAAGTTAAGTATTTAATAAGGTATACGTATTTCTAAGGTTTATTATTAGACCTTATAAAATTAATAATATAATATTTAATTATAAAATAGTATTATCTTGAGAGTATATTAGTTATTTAATATAGAGAAATAATTTTTATTTATTTAATTCTTAACTTAGATTAATATATATTTTCCCCGTAGCTTTATAATATAAAAGAAATAATTAAGTACATATAACGTACATGATAAGCGAGTGGACCAGACAAGTGAGTGGACCACTTATACTGTACACTGAAAACAGCTAAACCTGAAATTTCTAAAATTAGCTATATAATTATTAAAAATCTAAAAAGAAAGTTTTTAGCTATTTAACTAAAAAGAAAACTACATAATAGTTTTTCTAGATTTTTAATTAATGTATTTAATTTTTGAATAATAAAAAACTAAAAAAGACAGTGCGAATAGGCTTTTCTTAAATAGCTTACTAAGTGGTTGTTTTAAAAAATCTAAAAAAAATTTATACTTATTATATAATAAATAATAAATATTATGCAAAATTTAAGAATATTTTAAGTTTAATCTGAATTTTCTAGAATTATTTAAAGATATTTTTTAAATAAGGTATAAATACTAAGAAATTTCAAATTGGTCCACTCACTTGTCTGGTCCACTCGCTTATCATGTACGTTATAATTAATTAATTTTTATTTTTTCTTAATGTTTAATAATTATAAAAATTATTATTTAATTAAATTTAAGAGATAGTATTAAAATACTATACTGACTTAATTTTATATATTATTATTATTACTTTATAACTATATATTATTAGCTATAAAATACTTAATTATTTAGTTATAATTATTATTAATTTTAACCTCGTTAAATAATTAATAATAACAAAAGTAATTAAAAGTTTAATAGTACTATTATATAAGGGGACCTTAACCCTTTTAGCTAGTAAAGATATAAGCTATTTATTATAATTAGAGCTAGATTTAGGGTTTTAATAAAGCTATTAATAATTATATCAATAAACCTTGTCAATTTAAGCGTACTAAGACCTTAGGCTTTAGGCATAAAGCTTTTATTATTAAAATTATTAAGATATTAAACAAAATGCTTTAATACCTATATTAAGTTATCTAATATTAGAAAATAATAAATACTTTATTAAGGTATTAGCTATATAGTATTTCTTTTCTTTTAATCTTTTTTTAAATTAGTATTATATTTTTTAATTATTATTTTTATATTTTTTAAGTAATAGTTAAGCTTTCAAGTGTTATAATAAATTACCTAGCCCTCTTATTTAATATAATAAAACAATACTTTATTAATAAGCTTATAATTTAGTTTTTCTATTTTACTTTTTATGTATTAAGCTTAACTTTAAGCTTTAATAAGGCGTTTAATATTATAATATTATTTAACTAAGGATTTTAAAGTAAATAAATTAAAAATATATTACATATATATAACTAAATCTCTAATAACTATATAATATAAGCTTATTTATTATGCCTTATAAGAATTTTTATCTTAATAACTATCAAGGGCAAATTAAAGTATTAAAATATTAATTTTTTATAAATATTTGAATATATTATCCTTAATACTATA
>ML974201.1:0-18823 GCA_010015875.1 Fusarium haematococcum
TAAGAAATATCTTAGTCTTATTAAAAGCTTATAATATACTAAGTAATTAAGAAATAATTAATTAAATAAAAAGATATAAATTAAGAGATTTTTATAATACTTATATAATTATAATACTTACTTATTATATATATTATATTAAAGTCTTTAAATTAAATTATTATAAATTATAATTAATAGCTCTTAACCTAGGTATAAGTTTTTTTCTAATTATAGCTAAATTATAATATCTTAGCCTAATTTATTATAATCTTATAGCAATTAGTTAATGCAGTAGGTTAGTTTTTTATCACGTGGGTGCGAGGTTCTTAGGCTATGACATAGGCGGGCTGCAGTTCCTATTAGGCGCGATTATACTCAGCCGCAGCCCTAAAATCCATCAGACCTCGAGCGGTCCCAGCGACATCACACAATCGCAATAATCATATCGCTCCATACATGGTAGCTCTTACTGCCTTTTCTTCACTTTCGGCGATCGCATGTTCTTGCGATAGCTACTGATAGCAGGTTCACTTTCTCGACCCTCCGGCGCCGCAATGAGTGCCTCGGAGATACAACAACCAGCGGGCCAGCTGGTACTGCAGCCTGCTCCCACGAAGTGAGTTCGTCCGCGATAGACAATTGCACCTGCTTACTTGTTTTTCTAAGGACACGAGACATTGCCGCTGAGGCCTACGCGGATGCTTTGCGATACCTCGAGCGGGAGTTCCAAGGCAATGTCAAAGCTCTCGCATGGCTCGGCACCGTGACGTCGACATCGCTTAGCGACGTGCTCGCGACGACTCAGCAGGCGGAGAGTAAATACGGCGAGGCCTCTCAGAACAAGCACAGTACCAGAGCATGGCTGAGGGGGCTGTCCAAGAGGATCATGTACTACGGACAGGTGCTAGATGTCCTGTCTCAGCACCACCCTGAATACGTCGCCTTAGTCTGGGGACTGGTCAAGTTCGTGTTAATGGTCTGCTTCATACGTTATGCTCACCATGAAAGCCTGATATCGCATTGCTAACCATATGAAGGGCGTTCTCAATCACGGCACTCTCGTGGGACAGTTTTCGCAGGCTCTGTCCATGATCGCGCAGGTGCTCCCCAGGACAGAGCTCAGCGCTGAGCTCTATCAAACCAACGAGATGAAGGACGCTGTCGCAAATCTATACGCCCACATCCTTCTCTTCCTCCAGCAGGCGGTACGATGGTACAAGGCCGGGCCAGCCGGTCGAGCGATTACCGCCCTCTTCAAGCCCTTCGAGCTGAGTTACAAGGAAAGTATCGAGCAGATAATGCTCTGCGCGCAACACATTGACGACATCTCGAGTATTGCTTCGAAGGTTGAAATCCGCGAGATCAAGGTTCTAGTCGAAGGAGAAAGTGCAAAATTGGCCAAGCAAGAAGACAAGCTGCAGGAGATGCAGGCCCAATTCAACCTTGCCCACGAGGAACTCTCTTCGAAGGTGGGATCCATTCTTCAGATAATCAACTGTAGGGGAGCTCCTAGTTCAGATACAGACCCATAGACAGGCCAGCTGACCTTTGAACCAGGTAGCGCCACCAGGTTGAATGAGGTTCACCTGGACATCAAAGATATAAAGCCCCTTGTCGGCGATATACACTTCAGCCACGTCCTGGGCGCCCTGAAACCCAAGAGGTCACCCGAAGATTCCCTCCGAGCGCACAGGTCGTTAATCAGACGATCTTCACCCTGGAGGAGCCAGAACAAGAACACCATTGAGCTTTTCCAAAGCGTGGGACAGTGGATCTCTGCGCCCAAGTCATCGCTACTGGTCCTACAAACGCAGCCTCGAGCCCAGGCACGTGTCAAGGAGATCGCGACAGAACTAATCGGGCTGGTACAACCACGGTCCAAAAAGGTCATCTGGTATCTGTCTAGTCTCAACTTTAACGACGAGGGTCAGATATCTACAGTCGATGTGCTTAAAAGCTTGATATTCCAATGCATGAAACTTGTGCCAGAGTTCGTCGCCTCGGAGCCGGACAACTTCTCAACGGCTAAGCTTCATGGGTATCATTCGGAAGAAGAGTGGCTCAAACTCTTATGTCACATTCTGCGATATTTAAATGCGTGTTTCATTGTCATCGAGGCCGAGGATATTTTCAAAAATAAGGATGAGGCAAAGCAACTTCTGGAGTTGGTTCAGAGGTTAGCAGCCCAGTTCCAAGACATGGGAGATTCGATCAAGTTGCTGCTGGTCAACTACAACAACTCTTGGAACGGTTCCGACACACTAGGGCTGCAGGGAAGAGTGCTTTATGTCAATCGAGAGGCACCTGTGCCACCGGGACGTAGGCGTGCGGGGGCGCGGTCTCCCTTTCGTGGAGCAGCTCGGGGTGCTATGGGTGGCATCACATAGCTTGATGTATTACATTGTAAAAATACATGCTCTTCTTGCCGTCTCAGGTTCCTACCCAACGGCCCCCTCTACAGGCGAGTTGAAAACATCATACCACACAGAGCAACTCTGCTTCCAGCACTATTTTGCCTTCCTTGTATTTCTCGCTTGGCTCGAATGCCTTGTCATATCTCCAACCAACAGTCTCCTTACACCGACGACATTTAACGTCGCTCATAATGTGTCGTCCTGTTGTCATTGAGCGTTCTTGGGGGGTACCTATCTCAATGTTGACAGCCTTTTGGAATAGGTAGGCCTTGCCATGTTGGCCGCGAAAGTTCTGCCAGAGGTTAGAAGGAAGCGGTGCTTGTGAAGGGCAAAGAGAGTGCGCACTCGACTGATGATATCAGGATGAAGACATAGCCGAATTTTGCAGTTTTTGCACCCGTACATCTTGACCTCTGGTTCCATCTTTGTTTGAACCTCAGCTCCCGCCGTCGCAATATTCCATTCAGAGTTCTTAGGCCCTCCGATCTCTATCCGTGAGATGAGGCAGCAGAGTCTCTTCCTCCGTCTCTCATCTTCTATAGACAGGTCTTCTGATATGCTACGCTTGACTTCGAGCTGAGGTTTGCTATCGTTCGCACCATTATCCCCTGCAGAGCCCTGACGCCTTCCGCCAACTGCAGAGAGATTGACGGGCGCCGAGTCGTCGACAAGTAAGGCGAATGATCGCTTGAGACCCATGCTACCAGTCGGGGTCTTATAAAGAAAGCAGAGTATACTCAAAGAAATAATATGGCCCTATATCAGACGAGGGAGCCCAGAACAGGTAGGAAGGCGGTGTGACTGGTGGCTTCTGCATTGAAACGTGAGAAGTGCACAGCCGAATTGTGACGATTGAAAGAGGGGGCAGTATCCGGCAAGCTGAATAGCGGTCGGGCGGCAATCAGGCATTCGTGCATAATCTGTACGGATGCCTGATCTCAGCTCCATTTTTGGATAACGATGGATTCAGCGAGCGCACAATGTACCCAAGTCCTTTTCAATGCAGTGCTGCAATCAAGAGAGCGAGACTATAATTAGTGTCCCCGAGGCACTCAGCCTTTTTAACGCGGCTCTTTCCTTACATTACTCTTTCAGACTGTTTTGCCCCATTCGAAACAGGTACGTAGAGGATCCGAATACAAGTTCTGCCACATCAATCTTTCAACGCTGGTACTTGGCTCCGCTACCAAGCCCTTGGAGGGACCAGGAGGTTGTTTGCGCCCAGTCACCTTCATTTTCGCCTAGAAACTGCCCAGCCCCTTCAAGCCAGCTTCCCCTCCCGTGCTCTTGAGTTAGCTGTTGCCGGTCGCCCGGTTAGTCACTCACTCACAATGAGCCAACTCAAAATGTCATCACAGGCGCCGCCGCAGCCGCCTAGCCTGCTTGTCAGGCAGCATCACCGCCAGAAGCGATATCGAGAGCAGTCTCCAACCGAGGATCCACCAGAGGTCGATGTCGCGGGCGTGTTACGCAGGATCGAGAAGCGCCGCCGCTACGACGGGCATGAGGATAAGCCAACATCGACCGTTGTGCATCAGGTCCGATGTACGCGCAGTGTTCCCGGACACAGACGGCATTGGCCCAGTACTCTATTCTTAGACGAGCCGCGTCTGTTCAAGGGCGATAATAGGGCAAGCGCTCTGCGCGGCCAGCATCCCATCCCATGCAGTTTGGAAGACTACCTCGAGACATACCCCAATACCAGTTTCTTGGTCATGCGGACTTACGATTGCACCGAGTACCACCATACCATCCGTGATGGCTTTACACGGCTGCCCTTGCCAGAGGCTGATTGGGAAGCTGCGACCGAGCTACGGCCGTACTTTTATCTGCTGCAGCGCCATGGCGAGCCGGCTACGGCGCGCGAGGAGTCTCTTCAGATCTCTCCCGCGTTGCGAGAAGCAATGTACAAGCTCGAGAGCCTCGAGCCACTCCTATTCGCACAGTGGGAGGCGAGTCTGGTACCGCCATATCTGCAGGTCTACCACACCCGGGCGCGGATGCGAACCTTGGCGAGCGAAGTTCTGGATGAAGAGGACGCGGTGCATGTGCTACTACTCTTGGACTACATCGAGGAGGCGTTTGGACCGCAGTATCGCGAGGCAGATGAGCTATTTGAAGAGGGACTAGTGACCCGGAAGCATCTGGACAAGCTTTTCGGTCCAAACGAGGTCGTTGTCACCATAGAAGATGGCGAGCCCATGGCTTACGCGTCGGTTATTTGTCCGTCCCCTACGCGCGAAGACAGGCCGGTCAGACTCAGATGCTACAACTGGACATTCGATGGTGGCTTTCACAGAGAAGAGAAAGACCTCCACATCCCGTGGCCCGCGAAGGATCATGGACCCATCGCCATCAGCGACCTCGAGATACACCCACTACGATTTGATCTTAGTGGCCAGCTCGAGCAGACCCTTCGCGATCGTGGTACCATGTTTTGGTCTTGTCGGAAGAGGAACTTCCTGGGGTACGCGGCTAACATATCGTCTTTTGAGATCCAAGTGGTGAGACAACCCGGTGTAAGCAGGCAATTAGCCTTTCCCCCATCATGCTGACCTCAGAGTAGTCCAATCCTCGGTACATGGTTGACATGGCCACGTACCGCGAGCTGCACAGCAAAGAAGAAGTCCAGACCGCCGTTGCGCAAGATGACTTGGGCGAAGGGGTGATGAGTTCCAGCGAGCCCCCAGACGATCCTTTTGTCCTGCTCCTACCGCCGAGAATCCGGGGCTTCGGACTACACGACAAGAAATGGAGTAAGCAATCAATAGTTTTGTCCTTCTCAGCTCATTTACGGTGTCTAATGCGAGGGGAAAGGGACACTGCTTGTCAAATACCTCCGCCCCATCAATTGGAACAAGAAAGCCTTCGAGCTGCTTGTCCTTGATTCGCAAAAGAAGGAGCTCATCGAAGCCATGGTTCGTATCCACATATCGTCGAGCATGTCCACCGATGTCATTGAGGGAAAGGGTAACGGCCTCATCATCCTCCTACACGGGGGGCCGGGAACAGGGAAAACGCTGACGGCCGAGAGCGTGGCGGAACTAGCGGAAAGGCCGCTGTATCGGGTCACATGCGGCGATATTGGCACGGACCCCGAAAGTGTAGAGAAATACTTGGAGAGTGTCTTGTATATTGGTCGCATTTGGAAGGCCGGTTAGTCGTTGTTTGAAACCCTTTGTTTGTTCGTCACGCTGACCCTAATTAGTTCTTCTACTGGATGAGAGCGACGTGTTCCTCGAGGAACGGGAGAAGACTGATCTCCAGCGAAATGCGCTGGTATCTGTGTTCTTGCGTGCGCTCGAGTACTATGAAGGCATTCTTATCTTGACGTCCAACAGAGGTAAGGCAATACGGCTCCTAAATGCTACTTTGCCGGCACTGACAGCCATCTCATCCCTTCAGTGGGTATCTTCGACGAAGCATTCAAGTCCCGCGTCCAGCTTGCGCTGCACTACCCGCCACTGAATTACAAGGGCCGGTGGGAGATTTGGAACAACATAGTCAACCTGCTCAAGCGACAGCAGGAGGGCACCGCCGACAAGCCACTTACTGAAGGTGAGCGCATCAACTCTGACGAACTGCGAGACAAGATCGACATGCTGGCGACGGAGAGCCTCAACGGGCGCCAGATACGCAACGCCATCACCACGGCGCGCCAACTCGCGCGGTTCCGCAACAGGCCGCTCGGCTACTCGCATGTTGAGCAGACGATTCGCATCGCGAATGAGTTTGAGGCTTACGTCGAGAAGACGCACGGGCATAATGCAAGCGACTTTGCGCGGGCGGCAGGTGTGCGTCTAGAGTGAAAATGATCTTTGTCTGTCCGTGGCGATAGTTGGGAGGTCCATGTCAAATCCCGTGGTTGCTGCGCACGAGCTGTTGAAGATGTTTTGATTGTGGTGGACTGCGTCAGTGATCCTTTCAGAGATGGTAACAACCAGTGATAAGAGAAGAACCACTCACAAACCTGTTCTGATATACACTGCATTTTTAGCTCATTGCTTATTTAAACGCAACTACCCCCCTCGTACTTACTCTTCCAAGTGCAGAAAAGAGCAGGCACGTGGAACCAGTCCGGTCTCCAGGCCCCCCTCAAGTAGCATGTCCACCTCTACATCTCAGCTTCATGTAGCACATTTGCCTCAACGAGTCTTATGCCCTAGCCTTTCTTCACAGTTGATATGGTAGACTTCATCTATTCCCCCCTCAAGCAAGGCGAGATACGTCCCGTTCAACTTGAATGGAGCCAAGGCAACTCCGTCCTCGGCTCCATGAATTTGTTTCACAGCCCTGTCCTACACCTGGGGCACCGACGAACCGTCGCATGACCTCCTCCTCAATGATAAGCCTATCAAAATTCGCAGCAACCTCCACGCCTTCCTTTCCCACGCGCTACCCGGCAGCAGCTCGAGGCTATCCCGCACGGTAGGCCCCATCTGGATCGATGCCCTCTGCATCAATCAGGGCGACGAAGCCGAAAAGGCCTCGCAAATCGCCCAAATGGATCTACGCCGCCGCAAGCCGCATCGTCATATGGCTAGGCACCGCAGACGAAACCAGCAACACGGCCATGGAATTCTAGGTCCGGACTACCTCGCTCTGGGCCAACAAACAGCTGCCCGATCAGACCATTCCCATAACGGATGGTGAGTGTGCGGCGGTCGAGGGCCTCACCCGCCGGAGCTACTGGTCCAGAAGCTGGGTGTACCAAGAAGCTTCCACGCCGGGCGTCTACCGCGAATTCTAGTGTGGAAGCAAGGCTGTCTCTTTTGATGTTTTCTGCATCGCCAACGCCCTGGCGCATAGGCACATGATTGCTCTGGGTAGCCTCCTCCAGCTAAGTCCCTGGAACACGCGCGTCTCGCTTCTCAACGAGCTCTCCGATCGCAGGCGAGGGTCGGACCGCTCTAGCTTCCTCTGGTTGCTAGTGCAGACGCAAGGCCTTGAGGCACATGATCCACGGGATAAGATCTTCGCGCTACTTCACATCTGCGCCGATATGCATGGCAAACCGATCTCGTTGAACTATGACGTTGCGCCTGAGGAGTTGTACCGATCTGACGCGGTATTGATCCTCAACACAACACGAGAGCTGGATATGTTGCTGTTTTGCTCCATCGGACAGTCAAGAAATTGAGGGGCTGGGTGCCCAATTTCTACCGGTTCACGTGTTCCATACTTGGTTCCACTTATCGCGAGTTCTTTAGTGCTGGGGGAGAAACTACGCCGCGGTTTTCTGTTGATTCGGATGGCGTGAAACTCTCTGTTGTTGGGATACGGGTTGATGTTGTCAAGGCTGTTCACGGGGCCATGAGAAATCCCGCGCGATAGGGGAATTACGCTAATAGATCCGAGTTCTGGCAGCCCATTATTTCACGGTGGACGGTGTTCTTGTATATGAATATCTTTGTGGTAGAGACAGAAAAGCGCCATGTCCGGCTCTGGTAGTCAATCGGCTCAATAATACAAAAGAGTGTGTAAATTGGAAAACAGATTCTGTAGAAGAAAACCATTGACGAGATGAATATTTAAATTTTGCTTGTTTGTATATAACGTGAATATTTAACTTCTTATATCCGAGAGTGTCTTAGGGTAGCAAGCACCTTTGTAAGATCAAGTGATCCCTAAACATATCTGCTATCAAAGACCTATCACTTATATGCGCTAAGAAACAGACTAATCCTTCCAGGCCTTAATAGCGTCTCTAATTGTGATAAAACCCATATCCGGAAATATCTTATTCAGACTTCGTTCAAACTCGTAGTCCAAATGGCCTTCAAGCAGACGCAAACTCGTCGTCGCCCAGCTCTTGGTCAATTGTTCTCTCGTCCTCTCACCTTGCCTATCAGCATATGCACGCAATCTCGGTGTGAGAGTAATATGTCCTTCCCGCAAGCGGTCGGCAGGGTCGTAGTGGACTTGAAACTTCTCGCCCTTGATATCCTCGGCCATTTGGACAATCTGGTTCATCGTGAGACGGTTTCCAATAACGCAATATCTCGGCTCCCATCGAACCAGACTAAGTAAACGTGCTACCGCCCTTCCAATATCCCGCGAATGCGTGACAACTATGGTCGCGCTTCCATCACCGGGCAAGGCGGCGAAGTTGTTCGCAAAGTCCACCCACATGACAAACAGCTCCCTAAGATAAGTTGGGAGCCGTGGGGCAGACCAATAGTCAAGGAGGAAGCCGTTCGATATGCGAGCATATTCAAGGCCGCTGGCCTCAAGCGCCTTGGCTGCCTCGACTTTGTAAAGATACGGTGGGATATGGCGGATTCTCCTACTCAAGTGTTAGAGACACATCTAAATTCATAGAGACACTGGGAAGTACTCAGGGTCCGGCGAGTAGTCTATGCCACCATATTCGCTGGGGATAAAACGCCTGACACACCTAGAGCGGCGGGCCGCGTCGATCAAGTTGAGCTGGGCTCTTCCGCTAGACTGGTTATCGATGGAAAGAGCCGAGATGACCACCTCAATGCGCAGTTGTTCCAGTTCATGGACCAACTTATCCACGTCCGTGTAATCAACAGTGTGTGTCTGTAAAGTAGGGTGGGTAGTGCGACTGAAAATTATGAAGTCATTTCGCCCCTGCTCGAGAAGGCCGTCAACGATAGATCGACCGATGCTGCTGGTGCCACCAGCCAGTGCGATGGTCATTTTCATAGAGAAGGTAATATCTAGCGATACTATTTCTCTTAGTCCATTGCTGGAGTGTTAATTTTTATATATTGTCTATAAACTACTAGCTATTGTAATATTAGTATGAATAACGTTGAATTAATATAAATAACCCAATATGCATTGATCTAATCCGTGCCGATCAAACGATGCTGATAAATCAATATGTCTTAGCATTTTGATTAGAGCATATAGGGCCTGATCAGCAAGAGGGCTGTGCTGTGCCAGGAGTGGAGGCTAAGATAATTCTAACTTGCATAATAAAGCCAATGCATCTTCGCGGTGTTATTTCTATTGAGTTGCTCCGAGGCCCCCGCCCGCTGGCCTTGTGCAGCCTTTTGACGAAGCATCTTCGCGGCCCACGGTAAGGTGTTGCCCAAGTGAGGCTCTCACCGCCTTCCCTTCGCCCCGAGGGCAAAGGCGGTGTATAGTCGCACGATATGATTATTATTTGTCATCATAAGTGTCTCACAGACACATACGTTAACATACCTATGCCGATTTCAAATCAGTGGTCCGTTTCGGGCTCGGGTTAGCATGTATGTCGCACTTCATGATGGCCTTCATCATGGGTTTATCAGCCCGGGCTTGTAACGTTATGAGTCGAAGTATGCTGCTGGACCTTGCCCGATACCGCCTGAAAACAGATATCTTTGTACATTAAAGTGGGCATACGAGTACGAGAAGAAAATCTCTCCAGTCCATTTTTCTCTCGACTTCGCCACGTGTATAAGACAGGGCCACAGTTCCTCCAGAGAATCCGGCAAAGGAAGCTGCCGAAAGACTCTTTATCGTCTCCATCGCCAGTCAGGACCATAAGCACATTCCAAAGATATTAACCCATTCTGCACCTGGGTGGCAGGTTGAGAGGCGTAATGACATAAGCGAATGCGTGAACAACTGAATCCCTGGAGCCTGAGGGAACGGCGAGCAAGACTCGTTCGTATGTCTGCTCAAGAGTATTAGGGAGGGTCTTTAGTGGCTTTCTGATGCTATTCATAGTCTTGAGAAGCCTTAATACATCTAGCTAATAAGTAGCCTATTAAAATCTACATAATAAGTATAGAATGAAATCAAAAATAAGTAAAAATAATAAGTATTTTATTTACGATTCCAACACCAACCATCCCACAATAAGGCTTAGCTTGCCCAATTTGACCCGGGTTACAGACTCTAGCCAAACAATCGTAGCGGCCGAATCAGACCATCCGGTCTAATCCTCTTGAACACCTTTGTCGGAGGCTTCTTTGATGTAACGAGGCACGGCCCTTGTTCCCGTTTCCACTCTTGTTAGGCTTTTTGCTTCTTCTTCCTGCAATATCGCCACCATTGCCACCGGTTCACTCCCATATCTTCTTTCTCTTCCCAGATTAACGAAATACCTGAGTCGACGCTTTCTCAGTTCCCCTGAAGATGCCTACCACTGCCTTGGCGAGATCCTCGGAAGTATAGACCCGCAGGTTAGGTGCAAAGTCGAAAGCAGGCTGAAGAATCATCTTCGACGCTTATCAGCTCCAGTCAACAAGTGCAATAGGCAGAAGACCGACAAAGGGTAGAAGAAAGATGCAGAGAGGAGGGCTAACAGCAAAGACCTCAAGGGAGACACTCACCTACTCACTGCCAAAGAAGTCTTCAAAATTATAAGGGTATGTCTCGAAACAGTCAACATGGTGTCGGCTGGAAGGACGATTGCAATCTCGACGCCGGGGATTTAAGCCTAGCAGCCTCTTCTGGCTATCTAACATTAGACTACGACATGGATTAGCACACCTCGAAGAGGTACAAAGACTAGCAAGTGAGAAAGACCTTTCAACCGGGCATGATACCAATAGTGGCGCAGATCTAAGATTTGATCGAGTCTAAACTAGAGAGTCTCCGGGAGAAATTCTCATCCGAGGAGAACGATGTTCGCGCCAGAAAGCTGGTCACCAAAATGCGATACGTCAGCTTCACGTACAGGCACGCGGTGCAACTCATCAACTCATTTTAGGTCCTGGAAGACGAGATTGATGAGTGTCCCTATTGTATGAAGAGCCACGACCACGCACGAGGTACAGGATATGGGCCATGCTGAATCTATGCTGTATTAAGGATTTTTCCGGGGAGCTGGAAACAAGGCACCAGAGTTTCGTGATTATAGAAGCGTTGGAAATGGTAAAGTGGTTAAGGATGGACTGCCACAGATGCAGTAGAACAGAGCTAATATCTTCCAAGAACCCAACGACATTCAACTAGGCATATCTAGCTCTGCCTAATCGACGAACTAGTTATATTCCACGTTTTCAATGACGTACTCGTCATACACATGATCAAAGAACACATGAAGAGACACACTGCAACATCAAAATCTAATGCTGTAAAACACCGTAAGAACTAGTGATATGGCAGCCGTCTGTCGCTTTTTCCCCTGACATAATCCTTGCTTTCCCAAACATGACGCCACTCCTCCCCACATCAAACCGCATGTTTCACGAGCACCGTGTTATAGGCGAGCTACTGTCGTGCCTGAGGACCGGTCGATCGCCACAATGGCTGCTTGTAGAGCCTCGTTGGCCTGTCATCTCATTAGCTCCGGCTCATCAACATAGAAAATCTCCATAGAAGCTCTTACCTCGTGATAGTACATCCAGTTATGCTTGGGGGCCCACAGGCTACTGATGCGGGACTCAATCTCAGCGTCCGGCTCTAGCGTGGCCTTGATGTCGCCAAGCTCGCGCTCTGAGTGGGCGAAGCCATCCAGAACGGCATACAGCTCGGCGTAGTGGCGAGATCTCACGCGGTCAAATAATGCGAGCGCCGGGCCTAGGCCCCGGCCGGACCCATGGGCCCATTCGATGGCACCCGCGAGGACCACAGCGTCCTCCAGCGCGAATCCTGCGCCGGCACCAAAGGCCCCTGAGAGAGGGTGCGAGGCGTCCCCGATCAGCGCGACGTTGTTCTGAGAGGCAACCGTCTCCAGTTTGGGCCCGGCAAAGAAGTCAAACTGCTGCACGAACGTGACGTGGCCGAGCAGCTGCTGCACAGGCTGCACGAACTCGGTGAAGCTGTCAACGAAATGGCGCACGCTGGCCTCCTTACCCCACGACGAGCGACCCTCGAAGTCGGCCTCGCTAATCTTCGTGGTGATCTCAAAGTCGTTACCGCCTAGCGGACAGGTGTACACCCACTTACCGTCGGTGCCATGCCAGAAGGTCACGGCATTGGGGACTCCGTTAATCGCCAGGGCATCAGACTTGCGAATCACGGTGCGGTACGATGTCGCCCCGGTGTATGCTATGCCATGGGATGGGAACGCAAATTGACGCACGACCTGGGAAACCCGTCAGCCATCTATTGCCTCGGTGCCGTTGCTTGACGTACCGAGCGAATGCCATCGGCGCCGACCAGGAGATGGACCTGGTCCCTTGAGCCGTCGGCGAACGTCAGCTCGATCTTCCCGGACGGGAGACGCTCAATGGTTGTGAGCTTTTTCCCGATATGGATTATGCCAGCAGGGACCTCTTTCAGGAGAGCCTGCTGCAGGACCGATCGCTGGGCGCGGCAAGGCTCCTGGTGCGGCGCAATATCGGCGGGCGAGAAAGCCTGGTCCACGAGCTGCCCCGTTCGGCCGTTCCTTTGGCTATTAGTTGGATAGATTCCTGCCAGGGACGAAGAGATAAGAAAGTACCTGTGCTGGACGACATGACCATCACGGGGCCGGAACACGTCGTTGGCGGTGATGTGTCTTGACGCCCCGAGCCTCTCCAGCATCCGCCATGTGTTGCGCTGGATGGACAACCCGTTGCCGATCTCGCTGATCTCGGGCTTCTTTTCGTAAAGAACCACGTCTACAAAGGGGTGCTTGCTCAGTGCGATGGCAGCGCCGAGGCCTGCTGGGCCGCCGCCGACGATGGCCACTCGCAGAGGCTTGGCTATAGAAGAGTCGGCCATGGTTTTTTTTAGGGGTCAGGGATTACTGGATGCCGATATCTGTGTCTTGATTGAGCCCGCCGTTTTATTCTGCAATAAATGGCTACCGGAGAAGACGGCGATTTCATACGAGTACTCATCCGATCACGGCAGAGCAGTGCCATGTCCTTATCGCCTGTCACCCACCGTGATGATGCCATCGCCAACCCCTGCGACAACTATCATCACGCAAGCAGACACGCTGCACCTGCAGGGTCTAACAGCCGTGTAAAGGATCGCCAAGGCCCCGGGAATAAGCGGGACATGTTCGCTTTATCGTGTTGACGACTTTTCGGTGAATTATGACACAACCGCTAATTGACTTCTCTCTCCCCCTCTCTACTGGTGCCCGTTGGGCTCGAATGCTAGCTCCATGATAACTTTTTGCGCCTCCAGCTCGACGTCGTGCTCGCTTAACCACAGGTTGAGCGGATTTCTTTCCAGGTACCTGCGGGCCCATTCCTCCCCGTCGGCCTCGCCCACGTACTGGGCGTTCCTGGCGTCCAGCCCCATCTGTTGCTCGACACGGGCGAGGAACGGCCGCCGGATCTTCTCGTAGAGGTCGAGAGCTTTGTGGACATTGTACTGGTATGAGCCCCCGGGGGCTAGTCGCGACGCCTCGAGCGCGCGTGCGAGGGCCCAGCCGTCGCCAAAGCCCATTGCTGCGCCTGCGCCGTACGCGCCGGCGGTCGGATGCGCTGCGTCCCCTGCGAAGGCCACACAGCTCTCCCTGCTGAGATGCTCCAGCCAAGGGCCCGAGTCAAGCGGGTATGCCTGGATGTCCTCGAGCATGGCCAGAACCTCGACGACGATAGGGTCCCATGCCGCGTAGCTCTGCCGAAGCTCGTCCAAGCCCTCCCTCCCGATGGAGCGTTCCCACATCAAGCCAGCCGCGCGCTTCGGTTCCTCAGCCTGGATGATAACCACACCATACATGCCCAATCCCAACTCGGAGAGGAACACCATCTGGCCCATGTTATTGGTCCACAGCGATGAGTCGTCGTGCAGGCGGGTCCTGATCGCGGCAAGCCTTGACGTGGGGAAGATGGCGCGATACGCCACCGCACCTTTGTAACCGACTTGGTGGTCCGGGAAGAATTGTCTTCGTATCCCCGAGTAAATTCCATCCGCAGCCACCACGAGGTCGAAAGTCTCCGTGGGCTGGCTTCGTTCACGTGTTGCCTGGTCCTCCTCGAATGTAAGGGCGGCCCTGGCTGACTCGACACGCACGCCAGTCACTTTGCGGCCGTAGTGGATGATGCCATCGGGGACATGCTTCAGGATCAACTTGAGAAGAGGCTCCCGATGCGTCCTGGCTTGGATGTGCTCATCCTTCAGGTCTTCCGAGGAGTACCGCCTGATGATGGCCTCGCCCGTCTTCCAGTGCCTCGTCACGTAGACGCCTCGGTCTGGGGGCCGATACGCGATGGCGCTGACCTCAGATGCAGGGATCAGCTTCGTCAATACCTTGAGGCCAGTCACCGACAGACTAATCCAAGCACCGGCTGCGTGGGGCTTTGACGCTTTTTCAAAGGTGAACACCTTGACGCCTGGCAGCCTCGAGAGCGCGGCCGTGGTGAATGAGCCGACCAGGCCTGCGCCGATCACCCTGGTCTTGTCAGCTTCCACACCCAAGGCCGGTGTCTGGGGTGCAGGAGACGTACGCGATACGGAGCGAAATCTCCTGCGTCGGATCGCTCTCGAGACCAGGGGAGTTGGACGCAGCTGTGGGCATCTTGGCTGTTGTTCTTGCCTGTCTTGTTTGGTGTATTTTTGATCGAAACGTGCTGGACAGTCCATCACAAGGTACGCAGCTTTTGTACTGGCTCGTCTGACCTCTATGCGTGTGTCTTGCAACGAGCTCTGCATTGCTGGATATCGTTGTCGAGTGGAGACCATGATAGATCAATTTTCCCCACAAGTCGAGTCATTACAAGGGATACCATGGGTTATCTATGAGTCGCAGATTGCGTGACAGACTAACATTCCCACCCTCCCGGTTCTCGCCTAGATGGCGATAAAGCTGAATGAGGGGACTGTCGTCTGTTGGCCCTCGACCCTGGACCCCTTTGGATAGCAAGACGGGTCTAACCCCAGAATATCCGGGGGGGGGGCAGTACCGCGTATAATATCGCCATAGAGGCTTAAATCGCGAGCTAAGTTGAAGAAGCCCCCGAGTACTCAAGGCGCGGCATGGTATCGTAATACCACCGGCGCCGTATTGCTTGTATACAAGTCCTGGATAAGGTTGGGCACAGTACGGACCTCTTACATAAAATGCCCGTTGCACATTACAGCCGCAACCATAGTATCCATATGGGGCATGGTCAGGTCAACCACGGAGGTCAAAGACAACATTGTATCATCTCGACTCCTCATTGTTGAGCCAAGTATATAAGAATGTCGGTAGAATCTCTCAGTCTGGGATCGACGCTCAAGTGTGTCTTGTCAATCCCCCTCTCCTCTAGTGCCCAGCTCGAGTTCACTGTCCATCACCTTGCCTTGAATAGTTCGCCCGCTCGCCATGTCTCTCGACGTTGAGACACACCCGGTCACTTGGTACCGCTCGAGCATCTTCGCCGCCTTCATCGTCGCAGCCACGGCCTTTACGCTGCCTGGCGTCTTTGGCGCTCTCAATGGCATGGGTGCGGGAGGTGGTGCAAAGCCGGAAATCTCCAACGCAGCCAACGCCATCGTCTTCGGTGTCCTCGCCGTCGGCTCTATTTTCGTCGGTGCCATCTGCAACACCATTACACCAAAGTGGACTTTAGTCGTGAGTCCCCCCAGATAGCCGCCTAGATTGATACGAACACAATGACCTGACGTGTTATTCTGGCAAGGCCGGTACGCTTGGATATGTTCCATATGCGGCTGGATTCTATGTTGTCGACAGGTACGAGAAGGACTGGCTACTCCTCTTCGGCTCTGTCACCTGCGGACTGTCAGCTTGCTTCCTCTGGGTTGCGAGTGGCGCCATCCTGCTCGGATACCCCGAAGAGAACCGCAAGGGCATTGCCAGTAAGTGATCCCTGTTTGTTGCATCCTGTGCCAGCACCATGCTCATCACAGCATCTAGTCTCCATCAAGTTTGCCCTCCAGAACCTCGGTGCCTCCATCGGTGGCATCATCTCCTTCGCCCTCAATATCCGCCGCGCGTACCGCGGCTCCATCAGTAACGCTACGTACGTCGTTCTCATCGTCATCATGTGTCTTGGGCTCCCCTTCGCCCTCTTTCTGCCCAAGGCATCGCGTGTTGAGCGCACCGATGGGCGAAAGGTCATCATACGAAAGTCGCCCTCTTTCCTGAAGGAGTTCCATCTCCTCGCCAAGCTCATCAGGATCCCCACCGTGCTGGCCATTGTACCACTCATGCTATACGCGCAGTGGTTCCTCAGCTACCAGTGGCAGTTCAACTTTGCCTACTTTACCGTGAGGCACCGCGCCCTCAACTCGATGCTATTCTACATCACGGGCCTGATTGCTGCTCTCCTATTTGGATGGCTTCTTGACTGGGAGCGGTTCACTCGGAAAACCAGGGCGAGAATCGGTTTCATCATCCTGCTTGTCACCACAGGTTCGTCGTGGATCCTCGGACAGGCGGTTCAGGTGCACTTCTCCAAGACGACGCCCACTCTCGACTGGGCCGAGGGTGGCAGCGCCGGGCTGGGAACTTTCACCTTCCTTTTGTGGGGGGCTGTTGATCCTCTGTACGTCTAGACAGGCCCCTATTCAAGACAATTGCATGCTAACCACAGCGTAGGGTCATGACTTACATGTACTGGCTGGCGGGAAGTCTCACGAACAACGTGAATGAAGCAACCTTTCTCACGGCCCTCATAAACTCAGTTGGCTGTGTTGGCTCGACTATGGGCTTCGTTATCTCTACTATGAAGTTCAGCTACAACGGGTCATGCGCCATTAACTTGGCACTCTTCGTGCTATCCATGCCGTCGCTGAGCTGGGTGGCCTTCACCAAAGTCTCAGATACGTCGCATGGAGGTAGTCTTACCGGCCTGGCTGACGCAGACGCAGCTGCTTATACGAGCGAGGTTAATATTGTTGACGCTAAAACCGCTGGGATTGTTAGTGAGAAAACACTGTGTTAGCATTGGGATATGATGCTATGATGTGTTGACAATGTGTTCTTTATTATAGTTGAAGCCCGGCCCTTGATGGGGTAACTGAGCCAGAAGATCATTAGTGAGAGAAGTATTTCTATAAGATAAATAAGGGCATCTCTTGTCAGAAGGGAGGGCTATGCTTGTGGATGACTTTAACCTATGTGTATTTTTCCTTGTTGTAAAATCGTTAGGTCTTATATATATATATAGATATATAGATATATTCTTATCCCTAAAGTATTACTTGTGCCATATGCTCCTAGGATAGTATACTTCTAGGCAGTGGTCTATATACCTTATCGCGGGTATAGGGATATTAGGTACTCTACTACATCACCGTACAAGCAGCTGCCGATACTGCTACCCACATTAGCATGCATCCCCTTGAGGTTCCGAAAGCACAGGTTGGAGCTCTTACCGATACCGATAACACCTGACGCTACCCCCGCGGCAACTCCATTCATTGTCCCGTTCCAGAGATTGCCTGTCTGGCCGTGGAACTTCTCGTACGCGCCCTGGCTCTTGAGAAGCCCCCTTTTCAATTCTTCGATCTCTTTCATGTCGCTGATTAGTCCATCCCTGTCTTCGCCTTCTCTGGTCTTGCTTCGTACTGGCCGGTGTGAGTTGAATAGTTGTTGACCTCGTGCCCCTGTTTGGTCTTTGTGTTGCCGTTCTGGTTGCTTCTGCTTTTCCTGTCTTTGCCCTTGTCGGCGGGTCTCTTGAGGCCCTTGAGCTTCGTCCTTCCATGTCTCCTCTCTCTGCTCGAGTAGAAACTTCTCTATGTCCTTTATCTTCTTCTCCTTCTCAGAAATCTGGGCGCGGAGACTCCTATCCGCATTTTCAACCCGCTGTCTCACAGCCCTCTCCTCCTGCTTGTGCAAGTCTCGCATCGACTTCTTGAGCGCTCGCCTGCTGTGGTCCACCACCTTGAATCTCTTGTCAATGTCCGATCTCTGCTCCTGTAGCTGGGAAGCATATGCCGCGTTGACCCCAGCCAGCCGGCTCTTGATGCTCGCCTCGAGTTCTATCAGTTCTTTTTTGCACGCTGTCCGTGCCTTTTCGAGATCCTCGGCGACCGCGTTGCCCGCGGCTGTCTCGCCCAGCAATTTCTTCTCGTCGACCATCTCCCTTTGCAGCCGGAGAACTTCAGGCGCACGTCTCTCCAGCAGGGCCACGAGATGGCTGGTAACGTCCTGGGCAGAGGCTAGCCTCTTAGACGGGTTCCTGCACTCTGTTTGACCATGGCGAAACATAGTTGCGCCCTCAGCGACCAAGTCACCAAAATACCTATCGTTGGTCATCATGTCATTTTCCCGATCCTCAAGACTCTTCGCTTCCCCATATGAAGTCTCCTCGGGCCACATGGTGGTTGCGATGGCGAGGTTCTCGTAGGATGAGAATCCACACACGGCCTTGATCATCTTAATGTTTCGCAACGCTGACCCTGCCATTCGGTTATCAGAAATAGGATGTAAAAAAACGAGGCCGTGTATCCGGACACCATTTACATACGAGGCACTGAGGTAAGTGGCCAAGATACGAAGGGTGTCGATATCGGGGCGATTGGTGTCATTGAAACCGGGGGTATCGACCAGGTAGACCCGTCGTCCATTCTGCGTGAATTGGAAGACATCTATGGAGCTGGTGCCTGGGCGACTGTTAGAAGACTTC